>MJUU01034250.1:6068-60320 GCA_002080025.1 Modiolus philippinarum
GAAATTTTGTTCTCGCTATATCTCGGAAACGATAAAAAATTTATAAAAACATTATATTGCAAAAATGTTCCTCTCATTGACATCTACATTTGATTCAATTGAACGAAAACTCTACGACAAACCGTTTTTGAGTTATTGCCCTTGACGCGTTTCGGTAAATAAGTACCAGGTTGAAGGTCATCGGTGACCTTTGACCTTGACCTTTGACCTTGTTAGCATATAAATTCAATAACCGTAATAGATAGCTGAAAAATTATACAGCAAAAATGTTCACCATGTCAAGGGCTACATTTGACTCATTAAGACCGAAGCTCTCCGATGACTCCCTGAAGAGTTATTGCCCTTGACGTGTTTCGGAAACAGGTTTTTTGTGTATAACTTTTAAACCTTTACGGATAGTATGGTCATGTAACATATCAAATTAATCAGTAAGAAGAGACCTTCAATTTGATCCCAAGGTCAAAGGTCATCAAGGTCATTGGTCAAGGTCATAGCCAATTTTAACGTTTTTTTTATCGTAAAATCTTTAAAACGATTAGAAATAGCTACTCTAATATATTGGAGACAAAACGCATCTCATCAAGATGATTTTAAACATGTGACATGACAAAACATAACACTAAACACAACACTGACTGGGAAAGACCTTGCAATTGTTCTCTGAACAATTGTCTTTTTAATTATTATTATTATTCTTTTTCCGCCGCCCCGCTGCCTAAAAACTACGCGACATATCATTACGATACTTTGTGTGGTAGATTGGTCATATAACACGACAACAAATATGACCCTGTTGTTCTGAACTATTTTTAGTAACGGAGTTATCTCCCCAGCACCGAAAACCCTTGTTATCAGGTGAACTTCAAAACTGTAACCGATATAAAAAATCTGAGATGTGGAAAATATTGCATACATCCTAACGATGATTTATCATGAAAAAAAATTTTTTTGGGTCGCGACCCCGGTTACGCGTTTTTGACCCCTAAATATGCAAATTTCTGAAAGTTATCGGATTTCCACCAAATTTGGTTTCCAGGTAGCTCTAATGGCCTTGATTACAAATCTAGGGTCAAAAAATTTTTTCGTCCGCCATTTTTAAAATGGCCGCCATTCGAAATTTTGTTATCACAATATCTCGGAAACGATAAAAATTTTTTGAAAACATTGTGTTGCAAAAATACTCCTCTCAAGAAGGTCTACATTTCCTGGTTGGTCAAAAAGAAATTTTCGTCCGCCATTTTCAAAATGGCTGCCATTAGAAATTTCGTTACCGCGATATCTCGGAAACGATAAAAAATTTATGAAAACATTGTTTTGCAAAAATACTCCTCTCATTAAGATCTACATTTCTGGTTTGTCAAAAAAATTTTCGTCCGCCATTTTCAAAATGGCTGCCATTCGAAATTTTGTTATCGCGATATCTCGAAAACGATAAAAAATTTATGAAAACATTGTGAAGCAAAAATACTCCTCTCATTAAGATCTTCATTTATGGTTGGTAAAAAAAAATTTCGTCCACCATTTTCAAAATGGCCGTTATTTGAAATTTTGTTATCGCGCTATCCTGGAAACAATAAAAAATTTATGAAAAAATTGTGTTGCAAAATTACTCCTCTCATAAAGATCTACATTTCTGGTTGGTCACAAAAAAAATTTTCGTCCGCCATTTTCAAAATGGCCACCATTCAAAATTTTGTTATCGCGATATCTCGGAAACGATAAAAAATTTATGAAAACATTGTGTTGCAAAACTACTCCACTCATAAAGATCTACATTTCTGGTTGGTCACAAAAAATTTTTCGTCCGCCATTTTCAAAATGGCCGCCATTCGAAATTTTGTTATCGCGATATCTCGGAAACGATAAAAAAATTTATGAAAACATTATGTTGCAAAATTACTCCTCTCATAAAGATCTACATTTCTGGTTGGTCACAAAAAAATTTTCGTCCGCCATTTTCAAAATGGCCGCCATTCGAAATTTTGTTATCGTGATATCTTGGAAACGATAAAAAATTTATGAAAACATTGTGTGGCAAAATTACTCCTCTCATCAAGATCTACTTTCTGGTTGGTCACAAAAAAATTTTCGTTTGCCATTTTCAAAATGGCCGCCATTCGAAATTTTGTTATCGCGATATCTTGGAAACGATAAAAAATTTATGAAAACATTGTGTGGCAAAAATACTCCTTTCATTGAGATCTACATTTATGGTTGGTCAAAAAGCTTTTGTTTACATAACTTTTTTGACAAAAATAGAAAACAAAAACAAACTCTAACATGTAATCGTGGTGAAAACTGGTGAAAGACCTTGCAATTGTTCTCTGAACAATTGACCTTTTAATTAAGACTGCTATTTTTAAAGGTGCAAGGATACAATTCTATAATATTTATATTCAAAATGATCATTTTCACATATTTTTCAAGGCCCTGTTGGATAAGTTGATGGATTGACCCCTTAACATCTGCTCCAATTGAATTTAAAATTGATGGTTTGACCCATTAATGTTCCAAGCTCTACTTTAAAGAATTGCTGGTTTGACCCCTGAACGTTACTGTCTGCTTATAAATCAAACTATTTTCAAAATTTATAGAATCAATTAACACTGAATGTCTGTCTGTCCGTTCGTCCGTCCCAAGTTAGGTTTACCCTCAGGTTGAATGTTTTTTTCTGTGAAGGATGTACGCTATTGTCATGAAACTTTATATAGATACACATTAGGATATAATTAAACAAAAATCATAATAAAATGTTATCCATGCTACCAACTTCATGCTTCAGTGATCATGGAAAAAAGGGGACGGGGTAGCATGAGGTTTACCCTTAGGTTGAAGTTTTTTTTCTGAGAAAGATGTATGCTATTGTCATGAAACTTAATATAAATACACATAATGGTATAACTAAGCAAAAATTAAAATAAAAATGTGTTCATGCTACCAACTTCATGTCGAAAAAGGGGGGATAGTATGAGGTTTACCCTCAGGTTGAAGTTTTTTTTCAGTCAAGGATGCATGCTATTCTCATGAAACTTTATATGAATATACATTGGAGTATAATAAAACAAAAATCATAATAAAAATTGATTCATGGCACCAACTTCATGCTTCAATGATCATGGAAAAGGGGGGGGGGTACCACTCGGCCACCCAGGCCCCTTTTTTCTATGAAGGGTGTATTCTTTTATCATGAATTTTTATATAAATACACATTAGAATATAAATAAAATAAAAAAAACGTAATATATATTTACCCATGCTACCAACTTCTTGCTTCACTGATCATGAAAAAATGAGGATAGTTCGAGGTTTGTCCATAGGTTTAAGTTTCTTTTCTGTGAAGGATATATGCTATCACCATTAAACTTTATTAAATACCAATTAGGGTATAATTAAACAAATATCCTAATAAAATATATATATTTTAAGGCCATTTAGGGCTTGCTATATGGTGTGAGGCTCCTCACTGTGTTGAAGACCGCACGGTGACCCCTAGATGCTTTGTTTTGGGTCGTTTTAACCTGGATATGGGATGTTGTCTCCTGGACATTTACCCCATTTCCTTTCTTTTTCATATATATATGCAACCAACCCCATGCTTTACTGATCATGAAATGTAGCATTGTTCAAAACAGTTGCGAGGCGGGGCATTGTGTCCGTTAGACACATATTCTTGTTTGTTTTTTTTCTGGTTTAAAATAAATGAAAAAAGTTTTAATTCAGAACAAGATATTATTTTTAGGGTCGAGTATATTCCTCTGATATATACAAAATATACGCTTGATACTGCCTTTTCAGATATTGAAAACGAACTCAATGATATGAAAAAATAAAGTAAATACATCTGTTTGGTTGGAGATTTAACAGTCGTATCTCTAGCCAACGAGACTTCGTCAATTTTATCAGAATATAAAGATTTTATTGATAATTTTATTCATGTACGAAACAAAAAAATACCTTTGTGAACAAGCCAAAAAAGCGATGTATGGCATATTAAAGACTCATTATCAGTTGAATGTCAATTAGATTTATTTGACTAGATGGTTCTTCCTATTCTTTTATACGGGGTCGGAAACATGGGGATTTGAAAATATAGATATGATTGAGAAATTACACTTGCGGTTTTTGTCTCGACCGCGACGAAAGTCGGGGAAAGCGAGACATAGACGTGCAAAGACGGCGGCGTAATTTCAAAATATTATATTTTAACCCTTTGATATTTGGTCCATAGAAAGCTTATGGCGAACCCTATCTTGCGAATCCAAACAAATGTAACCTTGACCTATATTTTGCGATCCAGCGCCGAGATTAAGTTTTTTTTTTGCTTACGTCTGTTTCTCAATAAGTACAAGCTATAAGTCAATGATATTTGGTATATATCTTGCGCTTAGTTCGTACATAGTGGAAATTGTACATGAGAAGCTTCGAAATATCCAAGATGCAGGCTCCTAGGTAGATCGGCTTATCAAATTTCAGCTTGGTCTTCTTCATGTGGACGGCTGCTAGATTCTCGGTGAAGGCCACCCGACGTTCGAAATTGGGCTTGGCCACGAGCTTCAAGGCCTGCTTCTCGGTGGTGACCAATCTGACGTCTACGCGCTTCCGGACATTCTCCATGGTCTTTCCAAAGACTGAGTTGACCATGAGCTTGAAGAAATCCTTTTCGGAGTCGGTCTTGGCCTTGGCGCGAAGAGCGGTATTCAGATCCACGTAGTGCTTGAGCCATGGGGATTGCTTGAACCTAATGATCAGACGGCATTTCGTAAGCTTCATGCCCATCTCCAAATACATCTTGAGATTTCGATAGTGGAGGGTATATTTTTCACGCTTGCCTAGATGCGGCACGAGCTTGCGGAATTTGTCGATCTCTACGGTCTCTGGAGCGAGAGGGTAGTCGTTGTGGGCGTCGTGAAGATCCTGTGGATATTCGAGATCGCATTCTACCATGGCGCCATATTCGTGGTCGTCGGGATAGCTGAGAATCTCGTCGATCTTCTCCGGCTCCATCCATTTGAAATCTCCCGTGGGGAGGACTGCGTCATCGCCCACCCGTAAAGATTATTGGCATCGAGGTAGGTGAGATACTTGGTGGGCTGGGAGCGATCGTAGCTCTCCATGTAGGGGTTGTTGGCCTAAGCATGGCGGTGAGAGATCATGGCCACCCCACCCCTGGTCGCCTGCTCAAACATCAGCAGCATATCTGGATCGGAAAGAAGCTCCAGTCTTTGCCCACTGGTTTTGAGGGCGGCGTCGCAGGACAATCCGGGTGATGTGTCGTAGTTGGCAGGATCAAGCCCATGGTGAGTCAGACAGATGTTCCTGAAATTCTCGTAGATATCCGCCAGCAGCAAGACGTCGGTTTCTAGGTAGAGATCATGGTAGTCGCGTAGGGTCTTGCATTCGAAGGCCTCCCAGACTATGAGCATGCGCATAGTCCTCGTCGGTGATGCCCTCCGCGTAAAGTGTGCGGTAGAAGGCTTCCTTGGGTGGGAGCTGAGTCTCTTCCAGCTTGGTCTCCCCATCCATATAATCGTAGGGAAATACCCCCTTACTGATCATCAGCTCGTGGCGATCGCCAAATCTTGCTCTCACGGTCTTGAATTGGTCGGGGGGGAGGTTCTTGGCTAGCTTATCCAGCGAGCCGAGTAAGAAGCGCATCGAATCGACGAATCTCATTTCCAGATCTCCCACCTTCTTGGAAAAGCTGATATATTTCTCATCGGTATTGGGGATGCAGTCGATCTTACCCTCAGTGAATCCAAGCTCCTTGACGAAGATGTGGGAATCATACCCACTCAAGTTGTGGAAGAGGATGGGGACGTGCTTCGGGAGCTGGAAGTCCAGATTGCACTCGTTGTGTGCTGCGCGGCGATATTTCCCAGTAAGATGGTCGTGGTCTCGAACCTTATCCCCTCCCAATTCATCCCTGCAAATGTGCCAGTGCGTGCTTTATTCGAAACTCTCCTTGTCCTCGTCGGTCATCACCATGGGCTTACTCTCCTTGTATATCTTACCAATGGCTCGCACTTCCTCCTCCATACACTCCACGAATTTCTTAGCCGCATCCTCCCCGCAGTAGACGACTGGGGCCTTGTAATCACCATGAGCGTACTTTACGTAATAGCAGAAGCCCGATGGTCGCTGAAGCTGGTAGGCCTTCGTGTAGGAGTGTGATGCATCGGGCTGGCAGGTGCTGAGCTTCTCCGTGAAGCACTCAAAGTCCGCATAGATGACGAATGGAGCTCTCATTATCTTGTGGTTATGGAAGACTATGGCGGTCCCTTCTTCCGGCATCTCGATCCTGACCACATCTTTCTGACTGCAATATTCCATATGCTCGTCCAAGATATCTTGCCTGGAAAAGTGGGAGAGGCATCTTCGGCAGAAGAAAAGCTCATGACCGTGCTCCGTCACCTGGGAGCTCAGAAGTCGAGAGAGGCTCTTGATCCAGCAGTAATGCTGCTTGCCTTCGCGAGTCAGGAAGAGGAGATTTACGTGGGTGGAGCCTGTATTCTTGGATATCTGATCTGAAGATCCTCTTCCCCATCTTCACCCTTCTTTACACCATCGAAGACATAGACGTTGACGTTGATGGTGGGATTCTGCCTCTCGAACTTATCGATCGCCTTGAGCGACACTGGAAAGTCGATGCCTTCGAAGTTGAGCTCTTTCGCCCATGGTTTGTACTGCGTCACTCGGTTGGTATGCTTACGATCCACCTCAGTATTGTGAAGCGCTGATAGGACTGCCCACTGGAAGCAGCGATCATCCTCATTCCTCACATTGATGGTGGCTTTCTTCTGATTCAGCTTCTGTGGAAGTGGTATGAAGGAGCCCCCCTTGAGTGGCTTGAATTGGTTGAGGTGGATTTCTAGCTTCACGACGTGCCCGAAAGTCCATCCGCTCCCTTCCCGCATGTACTTAGCCATATTTTCCTTGACCTTCTCCATCATGAAGTCAATCTCCAAATCGATGTCGAATGACTGGGTGAGGGTAGCAAGAGCTGATCGGAAGTAAGGGGTGATGTAGGTAATTTCTCCGGTCGCGGGGTTGGTCTTCACTAGCTCTGCTAGAAGCACTAAATGCACCTTCAATCCCTTCTTTTTGGCGAGAGCATCTGAGATGGTGGTGAAGATTGTGCTCCGACTAACTTTGAGATATGTGGTCACGTCATGCGACTTTACGGGTTCAATGACGACCGTGCCAAATACGCCATTCAGCGCTTGACGCCTATCGGTGACCTTGATCTCATCCTCGACTGGGGCATTTCTGATATCTTCTTCAGCCAACTGAATGAGATCCTCTCTCATGAGTCGGGAGAACTTGTTGAGGCCGCGATTCTTGGCGAGTGCTCTCAGCTGCTTCTTGCTGAAGACTTCCTTACGGGTAAATTTACGAGCGGTTTTCTCCTCGATGAGCTTCACCAAGGCCTCCTTACTTTTCCGGCTGACCCCCCCTCAGACCCTCATCCTTAGCTATTTGACGGAGGGTCTTCATGGTCTCTTCAACCACCATCTTACCCTCGACGGGGATGGTCTCCTCTTCTCCCGTCTCGCGTGGTTGTCTATTATGCCTCCAGCAGAGACCATCCTTCCCAGGCTTGCTCTTGCAGAACTGCCCCTTCCTACTCTTGAGTGGGTAGCCGCAGTTGGTCTTCTGCTCCCCTGATTGCTCAATGTGATGGACTTGCTCCGCCCCGCAATTTTGACACTGCTGGGTGTGCTCATTCATCTGCACCAGGTTGGGGGCATTGCAGCACTGATGCTGCTTTCGGGGGGTGGGGGTCCTATTTTCCTAATCTTCTTCATTCTCCAGAAAGAAATCCTGGAACCGATCCATCTTATTTCTTGCGGATGCCATATCTTTATTTATATCAATCTTGGACGTAGGCACACCTTTCTTTAAGGTGTCCTGATCCCCACTTTCCTGTGGGACGACTTGTCTATCACTGAATACATATGCCATTCTTGTATTTACCCTATGATCAATAGGAATGCCGTCCGTTTGCACTTTGCCCTCGAGGTGGGGATTTATATACAGGATTCTGCATGAGTGGGGCAGAATCGGCCTTTTTATACTACTTGTTTACCTACATCTTGACGGCCGAAAAAGAGGACCTACAAAAAAATTTTGATACTTCCTTTTTAAGAATCGGAGTAAATTAAGTGTAAATATTGCAAAACTCTTAGGATATACTTGACATCCTAAACTCTTGATCATTATCCCACTGTAACAACATTCAAACTTCTGACTTCCGCACTTTATACTTCCATTCGTCATGAACAACTGAAATATCGGCTAAAAGGTTTAATTGATATATACACATGTATTTCTCCCATAAGAACGATGAATGAAAATATAAGCATATTGCTAAAGAAAACTTTGAAAATACGACTCCAAATCCCCTAAAAATAACAGAGGAATAAGTAATTAAAATATTATAGTTTTTGATCAACAAAATATTTGTCCAGATGGGAGAAATTGTTTTTTAATATACTATCGGAATTCCATTGGGCACAAACTTTGCACCTCTTTTAGCTGATCTGTTTCATTACTTATATGAAGGTGAATTCATCGAAGGGCTTCTTCAAAATTAAGATAAAAACTACATGTATCTCAATCTTTTAATTTCAGCTTCCGTTATGTAGATGATATTTTGTCACTAAACAACCCTAGTTTTTGTGATTTCCTTCACCTTGTCTATGCAGAAGGGCTCGAAATTAAATATTTTACAAAAGGATATGGAGTAAATGAACATGAGACCATAACACATATGTTAACTCCAACTGCAATAATTTTAATGAGCTGTATGGCCATTTCAGAAATTAATTCCTCATCAGCAGCACTAGAACCGAAACATAGGAAATCCATGATTTAAAAAAAATGTTTAAAATGCATAAAACCAAACGAAATCAGAATACTAATAATCAGCAATATCAAATATAGCTAAGGACAAAACTACGATGGTATACTACAGACACTTCCACATCGGCCTCAATCCTTGACCTTCATTTTGAAATTAACAACAGATGTACACTACAAACAAGGCTGCATGAAGAGAGCGAACACTTCACTTTTCCAATAGTCAACTTCCCTTTTCTTTATATATAGAAATATTCAAACAGTGCCAGCTTATGGAGTTCACACCTCGCAACTGATGCGCTTCTTAAAAGGCCTGTGCCGATACAGTGACTTCATTGATAGATCTTATTTGCTCACAAATAAGCTACTTAAACAAGAGTATGCTAACAAAAACTTGAAGTCATCACTACAAAAGTGTTACGATCGACATAGAGATTTTGTCAACCGCCATGTGGTATCTGGTTTCAGGTGGCAACGATTTTTTTTTCCTTTACAGCTAAATTTGTTTTTACTCTACTGGATTTGACTTTCACTTCCGGAATTAACACGGTGGGTATCTTACAAGAAGCAGGAGATTGCTTAATCTATCGGTGCACCTCATCTAGCCCACGGTTTTTTTATTGGGTCAGTGTATGTGTGTCTTTATTTTCTTTTACTTTACCGTAACTATATGATGTCTTTTTTCGTGTTGTTTCCGATGTTGCCATTGTCATTGGATTATGCGTTTTACTCTGACGGTTCAGTTCTCATTTATTTATAAGTTCAAGAAATGCAGGTATGTCATTTTACAAAGTACTTTGAATATTTTTCATTGGATTTCAATGGACCGATTCAGAAATTCAACTTCCGTCCTCGTAAATGACGTTGCGCAATCTCAGCGTACTCGTAAAATACGTTCGAACCAATCAGGAACGTTCAGAACAAAGACAATTCTGCAATGCCGTTGCCTTTCTGAATCGGTCCATTAGGGGTTTTCATTGGATTTTAGCTCACATGTTAAGCTATTGCCATTGCTTGGTTTTCCATAATCTGTCGTATATTTAAATTGAAAGATATTCTCATCTAAAACCGACAAGGCCAGTTGAAACAAAATGGTCACAATTGCCATCCACTGTTTTTCCGTTAGAAAATGCTAGTCCGCATTCCACCCAATGTAGTTGAGAATCCATAGTTCAAATGGTACTTGTGTTGACTTTTTAATAGTTGCAGACCATAGATTTAAGGTCCACCTTATCAAAAAAAAAAAAATAAATATAAGAACCTATAGAGCTTTTGTTCCGCAGCTACATCCAATGTAACTGTCATTGGTGAACATAATTGGACCTTGCATTCATAAGTCTTCTACTCTACAACTACCTAGTAATTCATAACAAAATTGACACAATAGTCCTTGGGTCGTCCACTTCAAAAAATATTTATGGGAATCCTTTGACTCATCAAACAATACCTCCGTTCAAGGTAGGGCCTTATGAGAAACATTAAAAATCTCCGAAATGACAAGGTCACACTTGGTCAAAAGTCTTTGGATTTGTCTGCAAAGTTCACACTCCATAAAAATGGCAACACAATTCGCAACCATTGTTATACAAACTTGTTGTTTTAGGAAATATTTACATTAATTATCCCAAGATAACCATGTACAAATGTACCTGTGTATGTAGAAATTCCAGATAAATAAAATGTACAATACTAAGAGGTAAAACAATGAAAGGTTATGGAGTAAATGCACATGATACAGTGTCCACAATTACATTTCAGCACTAAGCAATGAAACAACGCTTTCATCGTTCTTCATCTTGAAGTCACCTTGAGACTTAAACAATGAATTTTGTTCATATTTCGTAGTAAGTTCAAGAAGGCCTCATAGCAACGGTTTGAACAGAATTACTGCTAGAGGTTTAGCCAACGCCACAACCATATCTCTTGTTGATCATGGATATGGGGTTGTCAACAAACGTAAAAATAATTTGGCACTGTTAAAACACAATTATTGAATAGCCTAGCTATATAGATAGTTCTTGGGGGAAGTGAGGAGTACGCTTGCACAGAAGACTATTGACCAATAGGAATTTCAGATTCTCGAAAATCAAAATGGCGTCCAAGTTCGTCCTGATAAAACGGGGCGGGATTTAATTTTACTGTTTCCTTGTGGAAGTTGAAAAGTATTATAAACATTTACTATAGGTGGTACTGGGAACATGTTTGTAGAGGATGATGGGATTGGTATAGCAATATCGCTTAGCCAGATTTATAAATATAGATATGATAAAGAGAATAAGAACAGTAATGTATACATTTAAAACCAGACGTTAATAAATAAAGATGAGGTATTGGGTAATAATCAATAATATACAAATATAAAGACTTCAATTGTGTTAAACAAAGCGTGATTGTAGTTTGTGGAGATACTTAGACCCGGTACTTAGGCAATGGAGAACGAAAGGTGGAAAGTGATAGAATTGCGGTTTTTTTGCGGAAGAATAAAGAGCTACCCTAGGAGAATGAAAAAAAAACAAACAAACAAAAAACAAAAGCACGAAACTACTTTGAGTAGCTGTTGGCAATAAATTAGAGGTTTGATCGAATCAGTGACTGTTTTATGACATGTGCAGACCAAAAGAAGAAATTACAAAGAAGTACCGAGAAAGGCTTACTTCAAGTATTGATTTGAGTATACAAATACATCATGAGCCACCACACTCTTGTTAATCAAACACGCAATTTTCTATCCAAGGCTATTCCATAGTCTAGCGTATCGTTTTTATTTCATAAAAATTGATGGGTGTTCCATGGAACACTTGTGTCGCCTGCACTAAATATGGATGCATATTTTTGGAAAAAAATCACCAAAAATAAAACATGACCACATGAACATCTATAATGTAGCCTCTATGCAGACTGACAAAAAGGCAGGAGTAAAACAATATGCCTCTGAACTTTTGTTACATGGCATAATATTATTGTACTGATGCATTTGTACTTACAAATTAAGTGTGCAAATGTCAAGCACTCATCAATCCCTTTGGTGCAATTAAATGGATTTACTGGTAAATAATGTAATCATGGAGGGCACATAAACTGCATTTATAAATGTCTCCTTGAAGCAAGTCAATTCATGTTCTTCACATTAGCACAAATTCATAATGTTAACTTCAATTGTCCTGTTGAAGCTAGTCAATTCATTTTCTTCATATTAGCACAAATTCATAATGTTGACTTCAATTAGCCTGTTGAAGTTGTCAATTCATGTTCTTCATATTAGAACAAATTTACATTGTTAACTTCAATTGCCCTGTTGAAGCTAGTCAATTCATGTTCTTCATATAATGTTAACTTCAATTGTCCTGTTGAAGCTAGTCAATTTATGTTCTTCATATTAGCACAATATCATAATGTTAACTTCAATTATCCTGTTGAAGCTAGTCAATTCATGTTCTTAATATTAGCACAATATCATAATGTTAACTTCTTTTCCTGCTGATGCTAGTCAATTCATGTTCTTAATATTAGCACAATATCATAATGTTAACTTCAATTGTCCTGTTGAAGCTAGTCAATTTATGTTCTTAATATTAGCACAATATCATAATGTTAACTTCTTTTCCTGTTTAAGCTAGTTAATTCATGTTCTTCATATTATCACAATATCATAATGTTAATTTCAATTGTCCTGTTGAAGGTAGTCAATTCATGTTCTTCATATTACCACAATATCGTAATGTTAACTTCAATTGTCCTGTTGAAGCTAGTCAATTCATGTTCTTCATATTATCACAATATCACAGTGTTAACTTCTTCTCCTGTTGAAGCTAGTCAATTCATGTTCTTCATATTATCACAATATCATAGTGTTAACTTCTTTTCCTGTTGAAGCTAGTCAATTCATGTTCTTCATATTATCACAATATCATAATATTAAACTTCTTTTCCTGTTGAAGCTAGTCAATTCATGTTCTTAATATAATCACAATATCATTATGTTAACTTCAATTGTCCTGTTGAAGCTAGTCAATTCATGTCCTTCATATTATCACAATATCATAATGTTAACTTCAATTGTCCTGTTGAAGCTAGTCAATTCATGTTCTTCATATTATCACAATATCATAGTGTTAACTTCTTCTCCTGTTGAAGCTAGTCAATTCATGTTCTTCATATTATCACAATATCATAGTGTTAACGTCTTTTCCTGTTGAAGCTAGTTCTTCATATTATCACAACATCATAGTGTTAACTTCTTTTCCTGTTGAAGCTAGTCAATTCATGTTCTTCATATTATCACAATATCATAATGTTAACTTCAATTGTACTGTTGAAACTAGTCTCTCTTATTCATGTTTACAAATTATGCCTTGTTTTATTTACTGGAAGAATATTTATTCTCAGTCAATTCAGTTGTTTATTTGTTTAATAGCAAACGAAATCCATACTGATTTGTGATGGCTAAAATATGACTCCAGAACACCAACTTGGTGTAATTGATGTTGAAGATTTGATTGTTTGTAGTTTCTTCATGTATCAGTTGATAAAACTTTAAATGAGTGAAAAATTCATCTAAACACTTGGTTTTCCTTTCATCATTATTAAAATCTCCCAAAATCACACATTTTTCTACAGATGTCAATTTTGGTATGACATTTGTAAAAGCTCTTTTTATCTTTTCCCATTTTTCCTTTGGTCTAATATAGATCCAGGGATATCAGGATCTGAATCAGCAGAACATAGCTTGGACTCCGTAAAGATGAGTACATATGATGAAAGGAAATTTAATTCAGCTTTGATATCTTCAAAATGAAGAGGTACTGACTGAGCGTTTTGGAAGGACATATTAAAATGATCTTCAGAAATTAAATACAATGGTTTATAGCAGAGCTCCACTTGTTTGTCTTGTCTGAGTCTTTCCATTTCACTTTTAACATCATCAGAAACAGTAATCTTGGTTGCATCAAATGGAGGAAGGATGTAAAGGTTCTTCAATGCTGTATCTCTTCTTAGAGCTACATAATGCACATGAGCTCTTCTCTCACTTGGCAGCTGTACCACTGTTTCTTGAAGTGTGTCCCCTTGACATCTATGTACTGTCTTTGTACATGACAGTTGTAATGGGAACTGTTTTCTAAGTAGTTTTGCATTCTTATATTTCCCAACAGGAAATTCACGCTGTATCTTCTTAATTGGGTCCAGTCTTTATGAATATCACATGTAACAAGGTTTCTGCTGTTATTTCGCAGTTCTTTTCCGATATCTTCTGAATCAAACTTAATCCATATAATGCATGGTTGACCAGTTGATGATAGTGAATGTTTTGTAACATCTGATGCATCTAAGTTCACTGTTAATTCATTTCTCAATCCTACTGCAGTTGTGAACACTTTACTAAGTCCCACTGCATCCCCTGCCATTGAGGGTGCTTTGCTAAGAATTTTCTGTTTTACTTCAGGTGATATATTTCCAATCACTAAATCAATAGATTTAAAAGATATTTTGTCTGTAGTTGCCAAATTATATAATCGATTGTTATGATCTTCAACATTTTTTTGTAATAAAGAATATGTGTTGCATGTACAGGGTATAAAGTATCATCCATTGTGCTCATCTTAGATTTTATCAAGTCTATATCTGTTTCTTTTTGACTCCCTTCTCTGATGTTTTTAAGAGCTTGAGCAAAATCTTTATCTCCAGCTTGTCTCATAATCTGGGTCAATTCAAAAAGTTGGAATTTATCTATCCATACATTTGGTGACAAAGCACTATAATCTTTTTTTGGATAATCAAATATCCAACTGTCCATGACAGGATGTTACTGGAATAGGTCTCCTTTACAAAGAACATTGACACCACCAAATGGTTTGTTGACCTGCATAACTTCCTGAAGTCTAAGATCAATAAACATGAACATGTTACATCCACACATGGAGATTTCGTCAATTATTAAAGTCTTGAGTTCTGATAATTGACATCTCAAACTATTGAGAGTGTCTGATTTCAGTAGTTTGTACTGAAGGTTTAGGTTTGCAGGTATTTTAAAAGCAGAATGAACTGTTCTTCCACCAATAAGAAATGCTGCTTTGCCAGTAGGTGCAGTCAATAAGATATGACTGAGTTCTGGATTAGCCCCTGGAACAGTGTTATAATGATGAAGTAAAGCCTGGTTTAATGTCTTGGTTAGATGTGTTTTCCCTACTCCTGCTCCACCACTTAGGAATATAAAGAACTGATCGTTGGACGTCTTTACACTTTTGAGGATGTGATTGAAAATTTCTCTTTGTTTTTTGTTCAGAGATCTGACATCTTGTCTGAACTGAGCATCTGTAACTCTATTTCTTATCTGCTCTGTCTGGTCTGTTCCACCCTCACTTCTTTGTGTTTCAAATATATCTGGACCTATGTCATAGTCAGTAAACAGATGTTCATCGCCTAGATCAACTACTTCATCAGCTTCTCTGTCTCTTTGTTCCTGTTCTTCAGCATTGGGAGCAACATTGTCATAACAACTTTCTTCTATTTCTTCATTTTGTAGCCTTTGTTCTGCCTCATCAAGTTCTTCACCAATGTTTTCATATTCAGATTTCTTCATGTCTGCTGTCTCTTTCATTAATTCATACTGAGCTTCATAACTTTCAGAATCTTGAATAATATTTTCTTCTCTTCTCCATGGAATATAAAGCATAAGTAATTCTCGGAAATGATTCTCAGGGTCCTTCTTTCTGCTGAATCTAACTGATCTTACAACCTTTTTCTTCCGTCTCTTTCTCAGGTGACTATTATTTGACAATTTAATTCTGCTAGTATTCTCATCATAAATCTCAGACTCACCATCAATATTGTCATCATTGTCATTTAGAGGTTGTTTCTTAGATTTTTCAAAAACAATGTCATAGTCTGCAGTAAAATCAGCAAGACACATATCTGCAATAGAATTCGGTATGTCTTGATATCTGCTTATTAGGTCAGGACATTGTATATCCTCAGAATCATCTGGTAAGTGTTTAAGCTGTTCATCACTCTTGAGAATAAATGGGAGTTCGTCTGGTGGACTTGTGTTGATGAATACAAAAGCTGTGCTGCATCTTCTTAGAGGTAGTTGTAATGCTATATAAACAGCTTCTTTGGCACTGATCTCCACATTTTTGCTAAACTAATTACCAATAGCTTTTACCTGGTTTCTAATTGTGCTTCCCTTCTCCTTTGCTTCCTCGCAGGCCCTTTGCAACAGATTACTCATCCCTCTTTGGCCTTTGCTTATGTAACCCACTATATACATTGCACAAGAATAGGCATCTAATATGTGTTGAATATCGTGGTTGGCTTGCCAAGCTTTGATGATGCAAGGAGAGTAGGCATTGATACGTGAAGCATTAGGGTCTCTTTTGTGAAAAATTCTAGGTTCCTTTAAAGTACTCCTTACTGCTTTCACATAATCATCTTCAGACATGTTTACAGAGTGGAGAAAGTCTTCATAGCTTTGAGTTGTTTCCTTCTCTAGATCTTGTAGAGAATCAGATATGGTCTGCCAATTATCTTTGCATTTTTGTAGCACCTTTTCATCTTCTATTTCTAGAGGTTCTAGAATTTGTGTTGATTTCATCGGAGGTATGAGAAAGTAAAATTTGCACTGATTTTTATTGTTCTTTCTGCAGTAATTAGAATGTCTGTGCCTTTGATAACCCACGAGAGGATCAAATGTTGCTGATGAGCTGATGATTTTACCAATGAATTCTTCAATCTTTGCTGAATCGTCAATACCATATTGTGGTGCGTTTTCAATCCATAATACTCCATGTATGTGAGGGGACCCACGTTGCTGAAAGTCGATGCGATAAAAATAATCTTTAACATTTCCTAGTGGTGCATTGGTGGATATTAAGAGAAAAGTTTTGAAAAACTGTTGAACACGAAAGTCAAAATACCTGGCAACAGTAACAGGGTCAGATCTTACAAGTCTTGATTTATCTTCCCAAGTCAGATTTTTCAATTCATCTTCTGAGTAACATTTTTTATCAATAATTTTAACAAGTGATTGCAGTAATGGAGTCCAATGAGTTTCTGCTGCTGACAGAGTGATAAATATAGCAGGAATGCAAAGTTGCCTTATCATGCCAAATATATCTTTTTTGGCATTCTCGCAATATGGTGGGCTTCCACGAAGTGTTCTAAAGATTTCGTATCCTTCATCAAGTTTGACCATTTGCTCAACTGTTTCATGATTCTTAACAGTGTAAGTTTTCCCTTTTGTTTTATTACGCCTCATTGACAACCAAAATTTGTCTTTTATTTGCTTCAGTTGTATCTTCCTAGCTTTGAAAAATAAATTTGCAATTGATGTTGATGCTCTCCGATCATTTCTCCTTCATTCAGATTTGCAAATATCAGAGTAGTTGACAGTGACTTCAGTATTTCTAAGTCTTGATTCACCACAAAAATTGGACGGAAATGCCAATTCTTCTACATTCTCAGAGAAGATACTTATTGGTATATTGCCTTCACTAGGCGCTATAGATATGTTATGTTGGCCATCATACCCAGTAATGTGTTCAAACATCATGGTGTCCATTAAAGCATTTGGATTAGTATTTTCTTCCTCATCTGATCATTGATCTGACTGATCATCTGTATCAGATGCTTTCTTTCTAATACTGTTTGTAGTTGGTAGTTCTGTATTTCTAGTATTATCTGACTGAATTGTTGTAAGGGTTTGAGAGGCTTCAACTTGACTGTCCATCTTAGTGTCAGTTGATAAATTACTACTGTCTAGACTTACAACAATTTCTGGTGTTGTATCCAAATTATAACGATCATCACATTGCTTATCTCTATCTGTATTTTCAGTATTGGAATTTACAAACTCATTCCATTCTGTTCCAGCCATCTCTGTAATATGCTTAATCCATGAGTGATCAACACCATCTGATACATGCTTTTTATAGAGGTCTTTTTGCATCAAGTATTGTGTGGCTTCAATGCATTTGTTAGGTCTAACATTTTCATACAGATAATGTGTTTTATATCGCAGTCTTCGTTTAAGTTTCACTGGTATAGTATCTGACTGATCAAGTCGTCTTGGCAAAGATCTAACAGTCTGAAGGTTGTCAGCAGGGACATTCACCACATATGCTTTCACACAAATTTGCTTTCCACGTGGAAGTTCTCTCATAAATATATTTAGTGGTGAAACTATGCGTTCTTCTAATGTGTTCAGTTTCAGCACTTCTGGTTTATCAGGAAAGACCAAGTTGTTAGCTTTGCTCAGTGGTGGTATCTTATTTTTTCTGGTATGATTTAAACAAGTATGGCATATCCATTCCTTTCCATCTCCATCTGTTATTCCAGTTAAACATTTAGTTCGGATATCATCATTAACATTCAACCTAGGGACTCACATAACTGATTGTTTAAAGAAAAGTTGTGCATAGCAGGTACAAACAAAATCACATGCTTTACTGACTGATTCTTTTAATTTTTCAATCAATTTGTTTGCTGTATTGCCTTTTGTTATGATGAAATGACGCTTAATGTCATTTTTACTACACGTCTTTGAACGTCTATATTTAACTTTTACTCTCTCTGCTTCTTGCACTAAAGGATTCTGTCGTGATTTTCTTTTTCTTTCTAAATTTCGTTTTCTGTTTAAAAGGCTTTGTTTGTATTTGTCTTTCTTGTTACTTGCCTCTATCTCTCTGATCAAGGGGTTTTCTCTTGATTTTCTTTTTAGATACGCTTCTTTCTTTAAAATAGGTATAACTGAATTACAAATACCTCAATAATATAAAAATAAAATCTTTGAAGAGTGTTTACTTCATTTATAGTACAACAAAGCAATCAATTTTGTTCACAAGGTCTTTATAAGTATTGCAACTAAGTTTTGTTCCAATTAGTTAGGTGGTTTCTGAGAAGATGTTAGAATGAAAAAGTTTAAGAGTGCAAAGAGATGACAAAACCTCACACTGCTTATTTCAGTTAAGGTATATAGACTCACTTGATTTAATTCTGTACATGAATGGCCTTACAGGAAAAAGGTTGATAAGTAATGACAATTTTTAAGTTTTCCAGTGTTTATTAAATATATATATAGTTGAAAGTGAAATCCTGAAACATTTTTCTATGTTAATTTCATTTAAAAAGTGCCAACTAAATTAGATATAAGATAAAAGTATGTAAGTCTGACTATAATTTGATCGCTGTTAAAATTTTCTTAGCTCTAAAGTCTAATGCCACATTACCATTTTGACTTTAAGTTATATCTGCTTTTTTTGTCCATTTTAATTATTTTGTTTTCTTTCTAGTTCTTTTAGTTTAACTAGTGGATTTGTTCGCGCTCTTTGTTTGTAATCTGCTTCCCTCATCTTCTTTCTAGTCATTTTTCTAAACTGAGTCACCTGGAGATCATTTGTCTGATTTTAACTGTTGTTATTTTCTCTTGATATTCCGCTTTTATGTTTTGATTTATTTCCATCTTCCTGAATAATTGCATCATTAGTCTGTGACTGTGTCTGTTCCTGAGCAGTAGAAAATTATAACACAGATTTAGTTCTTATGCATTGGCTGAAGTGGTCTCTCATTTTGCCAGGTAAGAAAGTTTGAATTTCTGGAAACCCTCCCTGAAGATATGAAAATGCAAAAGCTACAGCATAAACACCGCCAACAGTTGGATCATCGTGATACATGTGGATATATTATATTTTGAAGAGTCATATTATTTCCATATATCTGTCTTATTAAAGGTAGAATATCTTTTGGTCTATCTTTTTTTCTATGTGAGTCATAAATATGGAAATATCTTGTTCTAGGATAGAATATCACCATTATCCAGTGGTGATCAATCAGGAAAAAATCCATGGATGTTTTCTCAATTAAATCAGATTTCTGTTGAATAATACCAGAGGATGTTGACAGATTCAGTAACGGACTTAAAGTTCCTATTGAAAGCATTTCAGTTGAATCCTGCTTTCTTAACAGTTCGACTGCTGCCATTATAACATCACTAGGAATTATATTTTCCTTTCTATGAATCAATGCTAACATATAACTGGCATTATACATTACAAGACTGATGATCCTCTTTAATTTGAATTTGTTCTTTCTCTTGGATATTTCCCTGTCGCTGACTCACATTTACTATTTCCCTCTGTTTTACAACAAATCCATCATTTAACCTTGGCATTTCCAAATTCCTAGCAGTTTTTTCTAGTTCAGCGCAAGAAGTTTTCAAATGAGTTTCTGGCATGAAATTTACATTGTTTCTTCTTTGACTTGATTTATCCAAATAAAATCTTTTAACACCATTGTTCAATGTTTTTGACATCTTTATCTTTGTAGGTTCAGAAGCTTCACTGTCACTAGAATTAATACAAAGAGTTTGTTTGATACTATCTTCAGGTACACCCTTGCCCTTTTTATCTTGGTGTCGTATCTTTTTATTGTAAGTAGATATCTGCTTCATCCTTGACCTATATCCTTTCTTTCCTTTCTTTGGCATTGTTAATCAATCTGAATAAACAATTAATAGCAAAGTTTCTACCCTGAAAAATGTAAAAACATACAGTCCCAAATTTCAAATTTGTGTGCATATATCATTGCAGGGAAAGCTTCTGGAAAAATTATTCTGTAATTTGGAAAAGTGTCAAAATTGACAAAGTCAGTAAACAGAAAATAGTCACATTGGATTTTGTGCTGACCTGCAAGGCACATGTCAAGAAGGGGACCACCCAAGGACTAATAACATCAAATTTGGTTCAAATTGGATAGAGGTTAAAGAGACCAAAATCTTAACAATCGTTACATACTAAGATTATGTCTTTCTTTACCAAGGCTTAAATTAAAAATTATTTTCCAAACTGATGGCCATATTTGATGTGGTTTTGATTTGTCAGACAAAACAACTTTTTTGTAGGAGACCACACAAGGGCCATTGCGACCAAGTTTGGTTCCAAATAGCCCAGTAATTTCAGAGTAGTAGATCTTCAAAGAAAAGTTGACAATGAACGATGGAAGCAAAGTGATGACAAAAGCTCACCCTGGCATTAGCCAGTTAATGAATAATAGATGAATACATACAAAGCTCCTCTCCTCTTCACCCTTGGCGGATTGAGCCACATTTTTTTAAAACTTTAGTTTCAAATTATCTCCCTTTGAAACAAGAGTTTCAGTATAATTTATTGTAAAAATTAAAGATTATTTATTGCATCTAATAATACAAATATTCACAATATATTTAACTTCAAGGAAATAACTCTTCAAAAGTAAAGAAACATCATAAAATCGTAGGAATTTTGCAAAATAGAAAAATCACCAAACACCATGATCTAAGTTTTATTGTTACGATATATATTTAAAGTTTGAATGTTAGCAATTTGATTGGCTGCAACGAAGAATAACTGCAACCAAACAAATCGTGTATTTGAGGCTATAGAAATCCAGCTTGATCTGCCAAGGGTGAAGAGGAGAGGAGCGGATCGTAACCCTTGGCTAGCGAAGATGAAGCTTCAAGGTAATCTCACATATCAAATATTAAATCTTTATCTCAAAAAGGTTTTACACAAAAGTTTACAAACCGTATTATTTATGCAATAACGTTTACAAGATGTGTTTTGTGAAACACTTATGCCACCGGGTAGAAGTAAAGAAGAAACATTTAGCAACTTTGAACAATGAATGTCCTTCTGACAAAATAATTTGCAGAAATAAATTCTGGTATCAACAGAAAAGTTTAATCACATCAAATGATGATTGCAATTGGATGCAAACACAGAAGTCACCCAAATGAACCCTTCCAATCATTATCAAAGCATTATTAAGAAAACAATTTTCACCCCCACTTTTTGGAACATTTATAGCCAACTCATTGTGCTCTGTTTATCAGTGTTATCAGTACTTTGATTACACCAGGGATCATCAATACTGGTTTCCCAAAAGTGGAGGAATACACAGAAGAGAAGAAATGAAATAATAGATATTTTTAGTAACATCCCTCATCATTGATATAAATAATACATATATAAATACCTGTAAAACGCAAGTTAATAAATGAAGAAAATATGCTGAATGATTTAAAACATCTTTTTACAAAAAAAATTTCTATAGATATCAAGAAACATTCATCATAAATGAGTTTAATTTCTATATACATATAAAATAAAACAAATTATAATTTCATTTTTTGGTGAAAATTTACCAGACAGTCACATGCCAAGGTCAAGGTCACAAGGTCAAATATTCTGGTACCAACTGAAAGGTCTCTCCACAAGGAATACACATGCAAAGTATGAAAGAACTATCACTTACCATTCAAATGATATGCTCAATGTTAAAGTTTTTATGCAGTTGTTCACAGGTCAAGGTAACAAGGTCAACTATTCTGGTACCAATTAAAAGGTCTTGCCACAAGGAATGCAAATGCAAAATATGAAAGCCATATCACTTACCATTCAAAAGATATACCCAATGTTAAAGTTTATTGTCCATCACATGTCGAGGTCAAGGTCACGCGTTTCGAAATTTTTGTATCGTTTGAAAGGTCTTGCCACAAGGAATACACATGCAAAATATGAGAGCCCTATCATTTACCATTTAAAAGATATACCCGATGTTAAAGTTTTTTGTGGACAAACAGACAAACAGACAGACAGACCAAAAACTATATGCCCCCCGAAACTTCGTTTCATGAGGGCATAAAAATTAATAAATATTGACTTAACTCAACCTCAATCTTTAAAAACTAAAAAAAATCTGTGAATGTTATTTCTTGTTATTCTGCGACATAGAGCTTATTCTCAAAATATGCACTTTTTGGTATAAAAACAAAGTATTTCCTCAAAATTGTTTTCAGATTTTACTCATTATGGAAAGGGACCTTCCTTTGATCATGTCCAAAAATCTGTGAATGTCATTTCATGACATAGAGCTAATTCTCAAAATATGCATTTTTTCATATTAAATACAAAGTTTTCTTCAAAAAATGTTTCATGATTTTCCTCAAAATGGAAAGGGACCCTCCTTTGATTGTGTCCAACACTGTGTATAAAATTCATGAAAATCTGTGCAGATGATTTCAAGTTATAATACAACATTGAGCTAATTCTCAAAATATGCACTTTTTCATATAAAAACTATGATTTCCCCCCAAAATAGTTTTCAGATTTTCCTCAAAATGGAAAGTGAGCCTCCTTTGGTCAAATCCAATCTTGAGAATCAAAATCATTTAAATCCCTGAAGGCAATATCAAGTTATCTTAGAACATAGTGCTAATTCTTAAAATATGCATGTTTTCATATAAAAACTAAGTTTTTTCCCAAAAACATTTCCTGATTTTCCTCAAAAAGAAAGGGAGTTTCCTTTGGTCAAGTCCAATCTTGAGTATGAAAATCATTTAAATCCCTGTAGGCAATCTCAAGTTATCCTATGACATAGTGTGAATTCTCAAAATATGCATTTTTTCAAATAAAAATTAAGTTTTTTTCCAAAAATCATTTTCGGATTTTCCCCAAAAATTGTTTTCAGATTTTCGTCAAAAATGAAAGGGAGCCTTCTTTGGGCAAGTCCAATCTTGAGTATCAAAATCATTTAAATCCCTGAAGGCAATATCACGTTAACGTACAACATAGTGCTAATTCTCAAAATTTGCATGTTTTCATATAAAAATAAGTTTTTTCCCAAAAACAATTTTCTGATTTTCCTCAAAAATAAAAGGGAGATTTCTTTGGTCAAGTCCAATTTTGAGTATCAAAATCATTTAAATCCCTGAGGGCAATCTCAAGTTATCCTACGACATAGTGTGAATTCTCAAAATATGCACTTTTTTCATATAAAAACTATTTTTTTTTCAAAAATTTTTTTTATCCAAAAAATCATTTTCTGATTTTTCTCAAAAAAGAAAGGGAGTTTCTTTTGGTCAAGTTTATCTTGGGTATCAAAATCATTTAAATCCCTGAAGACAATATCAAGTTATAGTACGACATAGTGTAAATTCTTAAAATATGCATTTTTTCATATAAAAACGAAGTTTTCCATAAAAATCATTTCCCCATTTTTCTCAAAAACGAAAGAGAGCTTCCTTTGGTGAAGTCCAACTTTGAGTAAAAAAAATCATAAGTGAAAAAATCATAAAAATCAGTGAAGTCAAGCTTGAGTTATCTTACGACATAGAAAATGCTGATGGACAGACGAAAGGACAAAAGGACGGACAGACAGACAGACGGACAGACAGGCTATTTACTATTTGGCGCTGCCATTTCATGGTGGGGCCCTTATAGTATGGAAGAACTCCAACTTCATCTAAAGCTAAAAGATACAAAATTACTGAATCTAGATGAAACTTTTAACTGAATCTGTAACTTGTCATGATCAATTCAAATACCAAGTATCAAGACAATATCCCATATAAGTCCCTAAAACAGTTATTTTGAGAAATTTTCAAAGTCCAAATAGCAATAACTCCTACAAAGTTTAATGATCAATGGTCTTCGAAAGAAACAGTCCAAAAAGGTCTTTGTTGCAGAATGACAGAATGATGGTGAAGGGTATGACAAAAAGAAACCAATATACCCCTAACTTCATTGTGGGTAGAATAATAATTTCAAGTCAATATGGCATATCTACCCAGTATAATGTTTATAATGAATGTGTCAAGAACAAAATATCATGAGAATCTGCAGAGCAGTTGAATGGGATTTTTGCTGTTCTGTTTTTGACAAATATTTTTTTATTAAAGAGTGCAAAACTTCCTGGAAGACATTCTGAAAATGGACATGCAAATTACTGGTATAGTTTTGTGGTTCAGTTCTACCTCTTTTTCATCCATACATATAATGAATGTTTTTTTGTTTTTGTTTTTTTTCACCAAGACAAAAGTGGTTTGTATCATTGATTGAAATTTCCTACCTGCTATGATAGTTGTCCTAATAATAAAAAGATGAAATGGATCGAAAAATTACAATGGAAAAATAAATTGTCTATTTAACACCATGAGTATCATTTGGAACAAAATATCTATTTAAGGGAACATAAGGTCTATTTATAACTTGCACTAATTTGACTACTTTATACTAAATACATTCAGAAATGATGTAATATCGAGAATAAGTACTACTTCAACAGAATTTATGTGAATCTGATGAAATACAGGTTACTTAAATGTCAAGTAGTGCTCTTTGGTAATTTCACAGTAGCATCAAGTAATTTCTGAGTGAAGTTTTGGTTTCCTTGAACTATGAAAATATTTCATGACAATCAAGTGTAAGGGCATACCCGTTAACCTCTTAGTGGGAGATCTCCCACATACCAGCTTCACTTAGTGGGAGATTTAGCGCGAGTAAATTCTTTACGGGTCCATTACCAACAAGAATAGCAAATAATGTCATTATCCCTATGGTTGCTCTCAGCACAAAGTCTTGTGAATGGTCAGTTTTCATCCAGAGCCTGAGCTATGTTACTTGTCATACAGTGAAGTTAAAAATTAGGGCAACACATGTTTTGAAAGATGATAATTTGCTTCTTAATAGCATATATGATGCAATGGATGTCAGGATATATATATATATATCAGATTTCCCAAGACGGTCTAAAGAGTGTTTAATGACCCTCACTTCAGAAGATGACAATCACTTTTCAAAACATTAATATAATCATTTAATATTTATAATGTAACAATTTTGGTTAAGTGCCTTCCCCCTTTTTCTTATATTTTGTACTTGATAGTGCCAAAACAATGATTTCATCATGAATATTCTGGTCAAGTTAAAATTAGGAACCCCCTACTGTGTTTCAAGGTTGTTCTTTGTTTAGTTAGGCTGATGTAATTCTGGAAAACATATGTTGTCCTAAATTTCCGTATATGTAAATTGGCAGTCTGCACCTAGTCCGTATTCTGTTAACTTCAAATATTGTGATCTACAACCGTCCGTATATTTCCTAGTCAACAATTATGACTGTATCTTGGAGATTATATTGTGTAACTGTTAACTGTTTGTTATACATGCCATGTTTTTTTTATTATTCTTTTTCAATTATACTATTGAACTTAATCAGCGACTTAGTGTTTCTGTTTAGTTAAGACAGTCCTAGACCACTCAAGGATCCACATAAAATTTATGTGACCTGGATTGCAACGCTACCAGTAGAAATCCTGGACGGGAGGTGCACCACTTGTGTTCGTCGTTAAATACTGGTACAACACTTATACACAACACGCCTATTAAGTCCCCGTCGTCTTTTCGTCACATTGGTGGCAGCGGTGGGATCTTTTGAGTAACTTCTGTGACTGTTATTAACATATCGTGAATCAGTATTCATAAAAATGGACACACCAAGGATAACAAAAAGGATTAATACACGGACTAGAACACCTTTTGAGGTAAGACGAAGTAGCAGTATAACTAGATTGTTTCCATCAGCAGACTCGGGGATTGAGGTCTCACCGTCCCCATGGATTCCTCCAAGTACCCAAGTTTGGAAGTCACCTGGCATTCCTTATAGGAGAGTCGGGCACACTTCACGGATGGGTTACCCAGGAGTTGAAGTCCAGGACCGGGTAGATGGTTTGCAGACATATAAGTGTAATGGTTGGGTGAAGTTTTGGTGCGTGTGGATTGGTCTACTTATAGTTTTCAGTGCAAGTGTGGCATTTGCATAGATATTTTTCCCAGACCATGAGGTGGTAAGGCGGTCGCAAGAATGGGTAATGGTTGTCTTGCTGTCCCTAATTGGTTTGATAGCAGCAACTGTTGTATGTAAAGTTATCTTGAGTTTGTGTAGAGGTAAGCCCAACCAACATGACTTCCAGTTTTTGATGAGGAGTCAGAGGCAGAAGATGAAGTTGTTAATGGTGAAGATGGTAGATGTAGCCAGTATGAAGAAGATGACACTCAAGAGGTGGTTGTTCCTCCTGAAAGGCAACAGCCGCAGCAGAGGAAGGTTGATCAAGATATCGATAGTACCAGAGACAAAAGGGTAGCCCAACCACTGGGCTTGGCCACAAAGTCTGATGGAGTGACACCTAGTGGTCCTTTGGTCCCGCCAATGGGAACTAGTGTCCCAAGTGTAACTCTACCAACAAGACAGGAATACCCAGCTCGGAGAACCTTCTCAGGAACTAGTGAGGATGTCTGGACAGAATTTCTCCAGTATTTCGAAAACCTAGCAGAACTAAATTTATGGGAGCCCGAGAAGTCAAGACGAGTACTTCTCAATACCCTCAGAGGGCAAGCTGAGACGTTCGCCTATGGCCTACCGCTAGTATTTCAACGTGATTATGGCAGACTCAAGCAGAAGATGGACGAACGATTCGGGCACACGGCGATGAAGGAAAGATACATTGCTGAGGCTAGGTTGAGGAGAAGAAAAGTAGGAGAAACGCTTCGTGATTTTGAGCAAGCGCTAGAAGATCTATACAGAAGAGCCTACCCAGAAAATCCAGACATTGTAGAGGAGAACGCAATAAAGGCATTCCTGGACAAATGCGGTCAATCTGAAGACTTTCGTCTTGCTGTTAAAAGGACAAGGCCGAATACCTTGCAGGAAGCAGTTGTCAATGCTATGCAGGAAGAATGTTTGAGATTTGGAGAAAAGGAGCTTAACAGAGAGAAGCCAGTAAACAGAGGTATTTATGAAGTAAGAAGTAGAAATGATAGGATGAATAATATGATTACAGAGGCTGGGGAACCTCCAAGCGCAGGTTCTACCGAGCAAAGAAAAAATGATGAATATTGAAATTATGGGTACCCACGAAGAAATAATACAGATTTTACCGGAAGAGGGTCCCCAGGGAGGCCCTTTAACCGAGGATATTTTAGAGGAAGAGGAAGGGGAAGAGCCCCACAGTATGGAAGAGGCCATACGGACCTTGGAGGCGGATGTGATGGCGCCATGCCTGCCGGTGCCGAGTCGAAACCGTTAAACTAGGAGAGACTGATACCGCAGGCCAGGAATCAGTCACACCAGGGAGGCCTAATGTAAAGAAAAGAAAAGTGAAGAAACGAAAAAGGAAAAAGAAGATTAAGTTATCTGAAGAAGATGTAGAAGTTGTTAAGGAAACAACCAATGGCAGTGATAGTCAGATGGTTGAGTCGCCCTTACGGGTAGGAACTCCCACAGACAGTCACGGACCACAAGTGAAAGTAAAAGGGATAGCAAGTAAGGTGGTAGTAGGACAGGTTGAAGGCACGTAGGTAGAATGGAAGATAGATACTGGTGCCAAAAGTACGTTTATTACCAATGAAACGTTTGACCTTATTTTGAATAAGCCTATTCTGGATCCAATGGACAGTACATACATTGTATATTGTAGCGAATGGGCAGACATTAAAATTCCTAGGAAGGGCAATGATGTCAATTATCTTTGGAGATAGTGTTTTTGAACATGAAGTTGTGGTCGGAGGCGTGCGTAACCATTTGATAGGAGAGGACTTCATTACTACCTATCGATGTACATGGTACCACGATGATTCCAGTTTTGCAGTAAGAGGTAGACGAATACCTCTAGGAGAAGCGAAAGAAGGGAGGTCAAGGCGTGTGATAGCCTTGGAAACTGTGTTGATACCAGCGGGACAAGAAGCTGTGATTAAGTCTTGGCTTACTGGTTGGGCTTGTCATAGCGGAAGTAGTTCCTTGGGTATCCTAACACCTGAGCGCCCGTTTATGGAGCGACATGGACTGGCACTAGCCAGAACTTTAGTTGATGCAGCTAATGGGGTAATGTTTGCCAGAATGTATAATCCAGGACCATCAGATGTCCGAGTTTATAAACATACACATATGGCTCTATTCACGCCAGTTGCCCGAGTTGGGCCTATAGTGAATATGAGTGAATTGAAAGACTTGTGCAAAGTAAATATGGAAAAATGTGATGACTCAATCGAATTACCTGAACATTTGTGCCAACTGTTTGACAAAGGATGCAAGCATCTGGATAAAGAACAGAAAGCTAAGCTGAAGAAATTTATTTTTGAGAATCAACGTTGTTTTGCCCGACCGGGCGAGGTTGGACGTACCCATATGGGCACTCACAAGATAAAGTTAAATGATGAAAAGCCAATCAGAGAACCGCCAAGAAGGATACCACTGTATAAAAGACAGGCATTAGAAGAGGAGCTGAAGAAGTTAGAAGAGCGTGGACTAGTTAGAAAAGTCGTCAAGCCCATGGTCTTCACAAATAGTAATGGTACAGAAGCATGACAAGAGCTGGCGCATCTGTCGTAGATTTTAGAAAGCTAAACGAGAAGACCATAAAAGATGCCTACCCCCTAACAAGAACTGATGAAAATTTAGATACATTAGAAGGAGCGGAATGGTATTCATCGCTTGACCTTGATATGGCCTATTATCAGGTGCCAACGGCCGAAGAATATAAAGAAAAGACGGAATTTGCTACACCAAGGGGTGGATTGTATCAGGACACCACTATGCCGTTCGGGCTGTGCAACTCAGTCAGCACGTTTGAAAGGATCATAGAGAATGTGCTAGCCGGTTTACGATGGCATATAGCTGTATTATATCTGGATGATATAGTGGTATATGGGAAGACATTTGATGAACATTTAACCAATCTAGGAAGAATGTGTAATAGATTAAAAGAAGCAGGGTTAAATTGAAGCCCAAGAAGTGTCACTTGTTACAAAAGGAGATATCTTTCCTAGGGCACATTGTGTCCAAGTCAGGCACTCGACCAGACCCGGCAAAAGAGGCTGCAGTCAAGGAAATGAAGAGACCGATTTCAGTTAGGGAAGTGAGGAGTTTCCTTGGGTTTGCCTCATATTATAGGAAATATGTGAAAGGGTCCTCACAAATTGCGAAACCTTTATATGATTTAACCAAAAAAGATAATAAGTTTATTTGGGAAGAGAAAACTGAAAAGGCATTCCAAGAGTTAAAGAATCGGTTAATCTCAGCACCAATATTAGCGTTTCCACAAGCAAATGGTTCGGAATTTGTATTAGATACAGACGCCAGTAATTATGCCATTGGAGCTGTGTTATCATAAGAACAAGATGGAAAAGAGAGGGTCATAGCTTATGGGAGTCGTACACTAGACAAACCTGAAAGGAACTATTGTGTAACTAGAAGAGAAATGCTCGCCGTAGTTTACTTCACCAAGTACTTTAAACACTACTTGCTTGGGCGACCATTCCGTTTAAGAACAGATCATGGATCATTTACATGGTTCCAGAATTTCCGGGAACCAGATGGACAATTCCACAGGTGGATCCAGCAGCTGAGCCAGTTCCACATGAAAATCGAACATCGACCTGAAACTCGCCACGGTAACGCCGATGCCATGTCAAGACTAGTAACCGACCATGGTGAATTTTGTAAACAATGTGAAATGCCGTGGGATTTCACCTACAGTGGACCGCTAAAAACAGAGATAAAAGATATGAAAGAAGGTAGCAAAAATGAAGTAGAAGCTATATCACATATGTCGGGTGAGAAAGAGGATGAAGAACCTTGCCGAATACCCACAGTTGATGATCCAACTATGCAAAGAAAAGACGAACATTCAGGAGAATTGCCGACTAAAAGAAGGGGGCGGAAAAAGAAATCCAAGCCCAACTTGGGCCTTGGCCTGCAAACAATCAAAGATACACAAGAAGCAGATAAGACTCTAGCAGAAATTTTAAAGTTAAAAAGTAAAAGTCAAGAGAAACCAACATGGGAAGAAATGAGCAGCAAGAGTCTAGAATTTAAATTTTGGATGTATAGGTGGGAGCTGCTAGAAATCAAAAACGATGTTCTGTGTATTAGATGGGAGGAAGATGCTCAACCTGCCCGACTGAAAATTTGTATGCCCGACTCCATGTTAGATGCAACACTCTAAAAAATATTTTACTTAGTAATTGTTTGATACTCATTTTAAGTAAATTACTTAGTAATTAATTACTAGTGATTACTTAGGCATGATTGGTTTTTACTTATTTTATAAGTGTTTTACTAACCTATTACTTAAATCATTTGAATTACTTATTTTGTCAAATGCTTTACTAAATGATACTTGTTTTGAGTAAAAACAAGCTTTCTGAGTATTAACAGTTGAATATTAATTACTTGATTTAAGAAATATCGGCATCTTGTATATATACTGAATTTACCACGGGTTTTCACACCGAGTGTAATTAGGGCCAAAATATAGGCTTATAGGACAAACCCAATGTTAAATCAGTTTATATTCAGGCTACCATAAATTATTTCGTTGACACTTAAATGGCTCTATAGGCATGATAGGGAGATGAAATTGCTTTAGTGTTGGTGTATAAAAACGCCATCAAACCCCGTAAAATATGGAGTTTTTGGTTTATAATGGCAAGGTCAAACACCGGCTTGATACTGTCTATGACATCATTCAAAGTGCTGTGGTTTGTCTATGACGTTGAGTATATGCTGGTTTACCAAGAATTGGAAGGAATTCATAAAACTACCTTGAGATTATGATAGTTGTACCTAGAATTGGAGGGACGTCACACTAGAATGATTGATAAAACCCAACTTTTAATGTATATTTATTTGAAACTGGTGGTAAAGAGCTAGTTGGACAATGTTTTTTTTTCTGGTTAAAACATCAATTTGAAATGACAAAAAGTATCTTCCTTTTCTTAAAATCTGTTCACTTTAAAACTCATAGATACCGCCTGTTTGGTTTAAATTATGAAGAGCTTCAGAGAATATTCTAAAATATACAATGATAAATATATATCAAATAATTAGCCACCAGTAGACCGAACCTAAATGACAATATAAAGCCATTTGATTCCTTCGAGCCAGATTATATTTAATTTTTTATTTCATTATGTCATCTGATTCAAATGGATAGTATCTACAAGATCATAATAAACGCGTTTTTCTCACCTTCATCAACATAAAAGAGATGAATTAGTTTTAAACCTTGAACAAGCTCAGATACTTCAGACACCCAACTGTTGTTTCAATGTTGGCGGTTTAATGTCACGTTGAATTTCCTATGTCGGATAAAAATTCAGTATCTATCGGTTTTATGAGGGTATCTTCATGAAAGTATACTGAAAATAAGAGATGAAGTCCAAAGTCCATTTTTTAATTTTTTTTATTTGTTTTATTGATTGATTGATTTATTTTAGTTTGAAATTTGAAGTATAAGTAAAAAATATTTGGACTGTTGCGTGGTCGAATCCGATTTAAAGTAAGTAAGAACCGAACCGTCAATCTAAAAGCGAACAATCCAAGGACAATGTCAACACCAGAAACAAAAAAAGGCAGAAAAAAACAGAGACACAACATGGGTACAGCACAGAAAAGAAAAATGAAGACACTCACACACAAAGATGAACAACACGGACCCAATATAAAACCATTGGTGAGATCAGGTGCACCGGTAGAGTCAGCATTTTCTGCTTCTTATAAGACACCCGCCGTGTTGAACATGTCAAATCCGGTAGTAAAGTCAAATTTGGTAGAGGAAACAACAATTAAACTTTAAAGGGAAAGATCATGTGGGAAACAGATATCCCATAGCGGTCCACAAGATGATGATGCCGATTTAAGCACGAAATAAGGCTAAAGTAAATCTAAAAGGGGTTTATAGCCCCTTCTCCCCGTATCCTTTTTATACTATCATTCTTAAAGATTTAAATTAGCAGATTGGCATCCCCAGGGGAGGGGGGACTCTCAAATATTTTGTACGGGGACGTGCGGCTGAGGGTCCAAAAACCCGGATAACCAAATTAATACTAATCCATATCCGAATAAATACTGCCCTTGTATATGACACCCATAAAACTACTAATGTACAACGTAAATTTACTGAGTAATTAGAAGAAAAAGGGACAAATTCTAAAATGTGGCATATAAAATTGTCAATTCATAAAAGAGATTTTTTGTAATGAATCTTGATAGAATATTTATGCGAAATTGAAAGAAAAAAACTAGCCAATTTAATACCAGATGTGTTGAAAATAGACCCAAATAAAACGGGAAAATGAGCATCAAATAGAATTCGTAAAATAAACACCCAAATTTCCCGATCGTCCCCGTATCTCAAGTCCGTATACCAATATATATATATATATATATATATATAGGAAGTTACCCCTGCGGGATTAGCACTTTTAAGTGGTTTTTAAATCTAATTAAAAAAGTAACAGGGATTTTATAAAATATAGCGTAATAACAACGTTTAAATATTTTTGTTTATATATGGATACTAAATTAACATATCCTTAAGTAATTTTATGACCCATATCATGCATATGCGATGTGTTTGAAACATAATATTAAGGTCAGATTTGAAATTGTTGTGTGTAGTGTGTGAATGGAGGTGAAAAGGACGCTTAATCGGTGCGCTTTTATTATGTCCAGTAAGTTACTATATATATATATTTTGTGTAGAATTTAAACATTTATATGGATAACATCAGAGATAAATAAATACTTTATAATGTTTATTTGCAAAAAACAAATAATTTTATTTAAATTGACCCGTGCACGCCTTGATTTTTGTAATCTCGAATCATGTAATTCATTCAGTATTCAATGTGAAAAATCTAATTTATTTATTTTGAATAATCATGCCCGAATGAGTGGGTCTTTTCATAAAGTATAAATCATTTATTTATTTATATATAATATGCTTTAAAACATAATAATTTGGATAAACAAAAACAAATTTACTTGCAATACATGTATGTTCAACACTATTGGTCTTGTTTCTTGTCCTTGATTTTGGGATCCGTTAAAATTTTTTAAGAGTCAGTCCTAAAAATAATTATATGATGTTTTCAGTTTTGCATTGTTCACGTATATCTTTGTCAGGTTCGTCGTGTTCGGCATGAACAGGAAATTACGAATCCTCAGTGCAAAAAGACGCCATTATGAGACAAACAGAAAGAAAATAGATTTTTGTATTCCTTCTAAAAACTATTTTTGTGCTATATCTTAGTATTTGTTAGCACTGTTTAGTTTTTGAACAGAGTACAATAATATTCAACATATTTAGGCCCTAAAACAGTCAATAAAGGTAAGAAATTAAATGCATGCATTTTCGACGTTAGTATTCACTTAGGAATCTAGCATTTCAATCACTCAAAAAAGTGATTGATTTACTTGTTATATTACACATTACAAGGTTGAGTAATCAAATTACTCGCATCAGAGTAATAAGATTACTTATTCCAATAACATAAACTAGTAAATCTATTACTTGTTTTAGTAGTTATATGATTTTATTCTAGTAATCATTGCATGTACTTATTTTATTCGTAATAATTAATGGTCCTACATGATTCAATACCTGAAAAAAGTAAATGATTTACTAGTATTGTGTATAAAAATACTCATTTTAGTAATACAATTACTCAACCTACGAGTAATTTTATTAATTGTTTCAGTCACAATTAATACTAGATTTTGTATTTGAACTACTTATTTTCAAGTAATATAGTTACTTATTTTCATACTAATTTAAGTAACCGTTTTACTAAAAGAAATAAGTAAATTCATTACTAAGTAATTTGAATACTTAGTAATTCATTACTAAGTATTACTAGTCATGATTGGTAATTACTTAAGATTCTGACAACTTTAAATACTTAAATATTTACTTAATTTGAGTAATTAATTACTTGTTTTAAACAATAGTAAGTAATATTTTTTTTAGAGTGAATACTTTGGTATCTACATGATGCAAAAACGTCTGGACACCTCGGGATTAAGCGAACCTTTGAAAAGGCTAAAATGTCTCCATTTTATTGGCGTAATATGAAAGAGAAAGTCAAATTGTACGTCAACCAATGTGAAATTTGTGGTGAAAGGAAAAATCCAGCTAGACAAAAACGACATCTACTGAAGTCTTATGTTGTTGGTGTTCCGTTTGAAAGAATAGCTATGGATATAGCCGGACCATTCCCTGTCACTGAAAATGGTAACAAGTACACGTTAGTAGTTGGCAATTATTTCACAAAATTTACAGAAATATATCCAATGAAAGATATGCAAGCAGAGAAGGTAGCTGATATCCTATTTAGAGCTTTAATAAAACGATATGGCTGTCCTGTCGAGCTACACTCCAATCAAGGCAGGCAGTACGAAAGTCAAATTTTTAAAGAATTGTGTGCATTATTAGACATCAATAAAACACGAACAACTCCACTGCATTCTAGATCGGATGGAATAATTGAACGGATGAATCGAACCATTAACGATATGCTCTCCAAATATATCCATAAACACCAGAGAGATTGGGATGTATGCCTAGATTTCATCACTGTGGCTTACAACACAACGATACATGAGAGTTCGGGGTTCACCCCGCACAGGATGGTTTTTGGGCGAGAAATGAAAGTTCCGCTCGACATAATGACTGAGCTAGTGACGACAGAAGATGGTGAAACTGTCTGTGAATATGTTATAAAATTAGAAGAAAGGTTAAGGGAAGCCCACGACACGGCAAGAAAACACCTAAAAATGGCTGCAGGAAGGCAGAAACAGACGTATGATACCAAAGTTAAACCCAAGAGCTATGAAATAGGTGACTTAGTCTGGAGGAACCAAAAAAAAGAACATTCCTGGAGTAAAAGCAAAGATTGCCCGGCACTGGACTGGTCCCTGGGTAATTGTAGACACATTAACAGAGGTGACATTCAAAATTAAATGTTACAAAAATTCTCCAGCCGTCAGTTCATGGGGATGTATTAAAGCCATATTTAGGTAATAAGACATTAAAATGGTTTACAAAAAGGAATGAAGCACTACCAACAACCCTTCCTGAATTTCCGAATCTAAATGCTTTTCAAGACAGTTTTCAGGACCAAAAATCCAACCAAGATGATGAAGATCACTGTCGAGCAACTATAATTGAGGATGAAAATGATACCGAGAACGATCGGGCTCACTTGGGCAATTCCGCGGATGTTCCGGAATTGGCTGCACGACCAGGCGCGGGAATTAGACAACATGTGACAGTCGCGCCTGCGCAGAAAGTTACGAGGGGGCATTCGATTCTCTGTGCTGGACATGTTCCGATCGCAATGTTCTGGACAAGCGAATCGAATGGCTTGGAACAGGAAGTTCTTATATCAAAATGGACGTCGATTGTGTGAAAGTTACTTTCACGAACGAATTTGTTGATAATGAAGATAAAAACAACGAAACAACGGCAGTAGAATACTGAAGCAACAATAAATGTTCAATAGAATTCGTAATTGTAGTAACATGCCTCGCATAGTAGGTTTAACCCTTGTCAAAAATTTTATGTTAAAGCTAAAAAAATATTAAATGTTCCAATAATATGAAAGGGGGTCATAATAATCTGGCTCAACATTTTGCCATATGAAATGATTTTTTCAACGTAACTGGATAAAATACTTGACAGACTTGCTTTTGACAAGGACGTATATTTAAATATACGTCCTTGCTTTTGATGAATGCATCGTTATATAAAAAAAGTCAATAGCTTTAAAATGTTTTCTAAGTTTGCTTTAACTAGGATAAAGTATTTTCTTTATTATCTTATAGAAAGCATTTATTAATATGTTACAAATTCAAAATTCCTGCATCCATTACATTTGACTCCATCTTTAATGGCGGACTGTGCACACTACACCACCTATGAAGTCAGTACATACGGAACGGATCCAGAACACTGTTCTCAATCACTCGATTGTTGTACGGAACTGTGCAGGACGTCCAGGACAATGAATCGAGCGCCTCCGAGGATTGGAAGAGCGATAAAAGTACCAAAACGTTTCGTAGATAATATCACAGAGACCATGCCGAAAGTAAACAAAAGAAGAAGGTTTCGACCGAAAGAAATAAGCTGCTCTGAATGCAACGTGGTTTATGCAAGCCACAGGAACTTAAAGATGCACATGAATCAAGTATATAACTCAACAGTTCGATTTTACCGATGCTCAGAGTCTGGATCAGGAGAATGTGACCGAATTTTCACTACACGTGAAGGATTACAGTTACACTTAGAAATAACGCATGGAAAGACAAGACAGGATGCTAAGACAGTGAGTAAGCAAGCCCTGCTGCAATTTGTGGAGAGAGAATTTATTCAAACAATCGGGAATGAACTTAGATTTCCTTTAGATAGCCAACCTGAAAATGTAGATAACGCCGGTGACAAAAGCGATTCTGAGGATAGTGATTATGATGAAAGAGACCACAATGATAATTTGACTGTGCGTGTAGGTAGAGACAATGAAAGGACTGTGGTTAGAGAAGCAGAGATCACATTGACAGAAGATGCGTCAGAGTACAATAACCTGGATCATGATAGAACAGATAACAGATCTGTTAATGAGATTTACGTTGACGACGATGAAGGGGAGGAGGAAGCAGGCCCTAGTTGGGCCGCGTCCCCCAGGCCTGTGGAGTTAAACGAAGATAGCTCTTCGGAAGATGAGTTCGAAGCAGGGACAGAGATACCATGCCCTTCGGCAGCGGATACGGGTATGGAAATTATAACACTAACCTTAATTACAACGCATTCTGTGGACAGTGAAGGTCGAGCCACCACGAGAAGGGAGCATCAGATTAGTACCTCATATGGGATTGACCCGAACAGTTTTGACTGGAGGAGATATTGTGAATATTTTCTAAATGAGGTGTATCAACACTCGCAGCAATTTAGTAGGCCGGCCAGCACTGTTACAGTGATTTTAATGGAAGATGAGGACTAAGTGACCATGATGTAATAATAAAAAATAATAATAATATATTCTTGTAAAGAAAGAAACAGTACAAGTGGACAATGTATAAACATTGTGATATTTTTTTATATATACAGATAATAGTGTTTTACTACATGTACTATTGTTATTTTTCTTTTGTGTATATAAATGTAGATGAGGTCCATTCACTGGTATCTTTTCGAGTAACATTTTACATGAAGAGCCCTACTTGGTGCACTACTTGTAAGGTTAAGACTGTATATAATTTTTACTTTTTCATTAACATGATTAACACGATGAATAGGCAGTATAATTTCATAAGTAGTCAAGTTTAGACTTAGTAAAATTTTGTTGAAATAAATTTTTGTTTAATGGTGCTAAAACTGTCTCGAAAACCCTCAAACTGTTGATAATTGTTAGATTTTTACATATCAGTATTACCATAAGTGTTCAAGTTTTTACATTGTTGTATTTTATAAACCGTGCCATTTTGTTATAAGAAATCCATTAGCATATTGTTTTGCACATATTTATTCAGACATCTCGGGGTCGTTTCACATTTACATTTTCGATTCTAGTCATATCATATTTTCAACTTGCAAAAGGGATAACAATTTCTTTTTATTGAATGTTTTTTTTATGCATTTATTATTTTTATATGCATATTATGCTATTTTTTTATATTTCATTGAACAGTGGAAGTTCAATATTAAGAAGGGGCTATGTAACAATTTTTGTTAAGTGCCTCCCCCCTTTTTCTTATATTTTGTACTTGATAGTGCCAAAACAATAATTTCATCATGAATATTCTGGTCAAGTTAAAATTAGGAACCCCCTACTGTGTTTCAAGGTTGTTCTTTGTTAAGTTAGGCTAATGTAATTCTGGAAAACATATGTTGACCTAAATTTCCTTATATGTTTATCTGAGAGGGCCCAACCACGGTGCCCGAGTATAAATCAAGGGCCCCACCATGGTGTCCAAGTGCCCAACCAGGACCCAAGCATTGCCCATCCAAATATTATTGCATCAGAAAATATTAAGTCATATTTATATTTAGATTTGTTTGTGCATTAGTATAAATAACCGGTGTGGAGGCAAAATTGGCAGTCTGCACCTAGTCCGTATTCTGTTAACTTCAAATATTGTGATCTACAACCGTCCGTATATTTCCTAGTCAGCAATTATTACTGTATCTGTGTAACTGTTAACTGTTTGTTATACATGCCATATTTTTTTGGATTATTCTTTTTCAATTATACATGTACTATTGAACTTAATCAGCGACTTAGTGTTTCTGTTTAGTTAAGACAGTCCTAGACCACTCAAGGATCCACATAAAATTTATATGACCTGGATTTCAACGCTACCAGTAGAAATCCTGGACGGGAGGTGCACCACTTGTGTTCGTCGTTAAATACTGGTACAACACTTATACACAACACGCCTATTAAGTCCCCATCGTCTTTTCGTTACAATAATATACAGCTATAATCATTATTTTATAAATAAAAAAAAATGCATTAATGTATTGTAAAAATATCTAAAGATATTATTTCTGAAACTATTTAGAAAATCTGCAAAATATTTTAATAAGTTGGGATAATTCATTGTTTACATAAAAATTTAAGGACCATTATTTATAAAATGGAAAATTATACAAAGGAGGTAATTGGGGACTTGACATATATTGTCAAAATTAACTGAGCATTATCACTGTTGACTGATTACTATATAAATGAAATCAAAATGTTCATATCAGATGCATAACTAGATCAGGTGAGCAACATAATCTGCAAGCTTGATTGGCATCTNGGGGGGGGGGGGGGGGGGGTGACTTCCAATATATGAGGAGCTAGGGATGAGCCGCTGGAATAGGTATCCTTTTCTTGCTTCATATTATATGATAAGGGTAGCAAATTGTGTAAAAATATGTGATAAGTATGGGAAATTTCAGATGATATTATGTGATAAGGTCAGCATGTTGCATCTAAATCACCAGCATTTGACATATTACATTGAAAAGGTGTCGGGTGTGATTCACAACTTTTTGAGTCAAAATATAGAATTTACTGTTTTCATCCCCATATGTAACAAGGTATACATGTTTATAGTGTAGATTAGGTTTACAGACCAGATAACAAAATGAGCAATTTGGCTCTCTGAACCTCTACAATCTCTTAAACCAAAATTGTAAGTATCATGAGCATAACTACACCAGGTGAACAAAATATCCTTGGTTGGAATCAACCCCGGAATCAACAGTTTTGAAAGAGTTGCGGATTCAAAACCGACAGACTCAGAAATGAGCAATTGTGGCTCTGTGAACCTCTAAAATCTGTAAAATCCAGGGGCACAACTACAACAGGTAAACAACATATCCTGAAAGTTTGGTTGGAATCAAACCAGCAGTTTTGAAGGCTCACAAATGAGCAATTTTGGCTGAAAATCTGAAAATCAAAATTCTAAGTATCAAGTGCACTACTACAATAGGTGAACAACATATCCTGAAAGTTTAGTTTGAATCGGACGATCAGTTTTGAAGGAATTGCGAATTCAAAATTGTAACAAAATGAGCAATTTGGCTCTGTGAACCTCTATATTCTCATAAATCAAAATTGTAAGTATCAGGAGCATAACTACACCAGGTGAACAACATATCCTAAAAGTTTGGTTGGAATCAACAGTTTTGAAAGAGTTGCGGATTCAAAACCGACAGACTCAGAAATGAGCAATTTTGGCTCTGTGAACCTCTAAAATCTGTAAAATCTAGGTGCACAACTACAACAGGTGAACAACATATCCTGAAAGTTTGGTTGGAATCAAATCAGCAGTTTTGAAGGCTCACAAATGAGCAATTTTGGCTCTGTGAACCTCTAAAATCTGAAAATCAAAATTCTAAGTATCAAGTGCACTACTACAACAGGTGAACAACATATCCTGAAAGTTTAGTTTGAATCGGACGGCTCACAAATGAGCAATTTTGGCTCTGTGATCCTCTAAAATCTGAAAACCAAAATTCTAAGTATCAAGTGCACTACTACAACAGGTGAACAACATATCCTGAAAGTTTAGTTTGAATCAGTTTTGAAGGAATTGCGAATTCAAAATTCACAAGATTCACAAATGAGCAATTTTGGCTCAGTGAACCTCTAAAATCTGTAAAATCAAAATTCTAAGTATCAGGTGCACAACTACACAAGGTGAACAACATATCCTGAAAGTTTGGTTGGAATCTGACCAGCAGTTTTGAAGGAGTTGCGGATTCAAAAACCGACAGACGACGCAGGACGACGACGACGACGACGTAAGACGACGGATAGTAATCCCTATGTGTCGACTCTGCTTACAGCAGGCGACACAAAAACCAATGTATCCGATTTATATCATCCACTTATGTTCATAAAGTCCTCTCGTGTTTTCTAGTTTTCAAGGGAAGAAGATCGATAGAATATTAAATCACGTTAAGCCTTGAAGAATATAAAAGCTACAATAATACAGAAATAATGAAAAAGACCAAAAAATATATACTAAGTTGTATGATTAGCAGAAACAAAATGGAGGTATTAAATAACAAAATTACCGAACAGAAGGTCCATGAGACAAAAAAATTCTTCTTCAGGTAAAAGTGGTTTAAAATATTTCTTTACTGAAGAAAGTGTAATTTCTTTCTTAGCATAACCTTGACAAAATATTATATTTTCAAATCATAATTTAACTGATGTCGAAGCTCTGAAAATATATAAAATGGTAGGGAAGAATTATCAACTTAAACTTTAAAAAAATTCTATATGGTTAAAAAAGTCACATTCATACTGAAATTTGAAGGGGAAAAGTCCTTAATCTTTTATCTGTCAAGAAATGGCTTTGAAAAACGCATTATTTTTTTACCTCACCTGCAAAAACACTGGATTAGCTCGCCTTTAAAATTATGTTTTACCTCTTTTAGTGATTATCTGACATATATATATATATATGTAAGTCATTCAGTACCCCCCCCCCCCCCCCCCCCNAAGGTTTGGTAACAAAATTGAATTTTTATTACACAGTTGAAGTTCTTTTAGAAGTCGAAGTAAATTTATTTTAAATTTCTTATTTTTCTTTTGTTTTAAGCTGTTTTATTGTACATAATAAGGACTGAAAGAAACAGTTAAAAGAAATCTATGCATATCCATGAAAAAATCGTAACAAAAAGGACCTGATGGTTTCATTTTGAGGTTAGTCTATGGGCTACTTTTTCATATTTCACTATACGATTCTTACATACATGTATCTAAAGAACCATTTTTAAAAAAAGTTCCCATGATAAAATCAATGTTTGTGTCTGTTGTGCATGATGAAATTGATATGAGAGTGTATACATTTCAGTATTGTTGTTGCAAATATTGATTGTAATGTAAAATAAAAGCCAGATGTTGCAATGATAAATTTTCAACAGAAATTAAAAAAAAAATAATAAAAGTGCCGTTATTTATCTTTTTTCCATGGAAGATTTACTTTTGGAAAACCATGCACTTATCCCCAAATAAACAAACTGTGCTCATTGTGTTCCCTTTAAAGTTGTTTAAATGATCTTTAGGAAATAATTATTTTTTTTTTTCAGAAAAATACGCAATTACAATGAGGTGGTTCGGGAGTTGTCCGCAATTTTTAATTCAAGTTAAATGCTTGGTATTTACATGTTCCTGTCGTTGTTTACATTTATTGATATCTTTTTTGTGTTTTCCCTGTGCAGTTTCCTGGCAAATTGTGGCATGAAATTGTAATTTTTGGTCATGGTGGATGCTTCCTGTTATCTATTTTAAAATTAACAAAAGGGATTTTTTAAACATTTCACAAAGATATCATTGTGAAAATTTAACGTTTTTAAAAGGATAAGAGAACAAGTTCTCTGCCCCCCCCCCCCCCCGTTTTTCTTCTTTCTTTTTAGCAATTTACAAAATAACACCCTTTGAAATTTATGAAAAAGATGTTTTCTTTATCATTTTTTAACGGTGACCTGACCTCCAAATTTCATTTTATTATTATTATTATATTTTTTTGCATTCTCTTATAATATGGTTTAATCTTTGCCAATATCCCGAACTTCTGCCTGACGCTTTAAGAACTCCGTACCACCTTAACTTGAAAAATATGTTGCTGATCCTGATCCTGTACGATAGATTTAAAATATTGCAGGAAACTGGATTCCTTTTATTACAAGCAATGAAAGAATGTGACAATACATGTATCTATAGGATTTTATCAAATTTTGTCCAAATGTTCATAAAAATGTATATTTAAATAAAATTATGAAAAAATTGGAGATTCATTGGCAAAATGAATTAATGCTTTTCATCTTCCAAATGTTTTGATTTGATCTGCACTGAAGAGACACAAACTGTTGAAATGGCCATATGCAGAAACTAAATTTACAGTAACTTCAGTACTTTTGTTATTTATTACAACTGGGCCGAGGCCACTTGTGGTGGACTGTAAGTCACCGAGGGTATTCACAAACCGAGAGTAGTCAGTAATTCGGTGCTGACCTGAAAACCGATTTTATTTAGAAACTTGGTATACCAAAATTTTAGAAAATTTTGCTTGAAACTAAGGAGTATCCCGCTCTTGCATAGCTCTGTCCTTAGCTTATTCTGGCTTTCATTAAGAACTTTTTGGGGTTTTATCAGATTTTACAAAGTTTTGGTTTATGGTCTTCAAAATATTTTGATTTGTTTTGTACTGAATAGACTCAAGTTGTAGAAATGGCCATATGCAGAAATTAAATTTATAGTAATTTCGGTATTTTGTTATTTAAATGGATAAAACCATAGGAGTCTGAAAATCAATAGAAATATCAAAAACATGACAAGAAGGCATCCTTTAGTTTTAACTTCCAAAGGCACTGCGATTCCCGAAATGTACACACCTAAACTACATAAACTACATTCAGTCAACGTTTCAGAATACATTTAAATTTTACAAGAAATTCATAAAGTGAGGGAAACCAATCTACATAATACTTTGATCTCAACAACAAACGTGCCCTGTGATAGTCCATGAAGAGTCCCTGTAATAAGTGTTCAAAAACAAACCTTGTAACTAACTGTAATCTTCAAATAAGTCTTATTAATTTGAAACAGGTTTATCATAGTTTTTATTAAGATAACTTTTTCAGAGGTACAAGAATACAACTCTTATGAAATCGTATGAAATCTACTATCACATATATTCTAAGGTCCGCTTGGATGAATCGTTGGTTTAACTCACTCAGATCTCACAGTATAGGAACCTGTGCGCCTAAAATATCTGTCTTACTTTTCTATCTGTAGGCTGTAGAACGTTTTTCGCGGAAAATCCACTTCAACAGAATATGCCAGATAAGTTTTTTCAAGAGCAACCGATATGGTACTAGCATTTTGTAATATTGTCTATAGAGGTCTATAGACAATTGGATTCCTAGCAATAAGCAGTGTATTCTTCCATAAAGGCCCTTATCTAATGTATGCATATATAACCCGGCAATATTTGGACATTTGGACTTACATTCAAATTAATCGTTTTCCAGTTAATATTCTATTCAGACATTTCTTCTCATTCATTTTAATCATTTAATTACATAATTTTAGTGTTAATGTGACATGTAAGTTTATTTATTTATTCTTTCCTTTATTCTTTCGTTTTAAATTAATCTCTCAATTATTTCTATTGTTCAAAATATGTTTGCCGCGTTTTAAGCCGGATGGAGTTATTTAATATCTTTGGACACTAATCTGTTTACATAACAACTGTTTTTAATTATCTATATATTATTGTTATTTTGTATTCGTTATCCAGTTTCGATCTTGGGTCTGGAAGAGTCCAGACACCGCAAAATAAAAGTATATAATTTGGAGTACCGTATTATTTCATATAGCCGGAATTTACCCGGTTATATATTGGTCGAGTTAACCCGCGGCACGATCTTCAGTACCAAGCTCTACCAGAACTAGTTTCCCCAATAATTGTGAGAATCAAAATGAGTCAGTGGCAAAATTACAGATTCAGATCATGGAATAACCAGTCAGAAAGAAGTGGACAACCATTCGGATCATTTGGACATTCAGATGTCTTGTGTAAATTTTGTGGAAAGGATATCTGTTTATCTCAGTACCATCAATGCTATGCTATTGGTTTAATTTGTTATAAGTGCAGAAATCCTGGACATTTTGCCAGAATGTGTGGACATTTTACAAAGCGAAATTCGCATAATTGTGTGAAACGAAAATCGAAATCAAAATTAAAACGTGATGCTGAGCGAATGAGAAAGTTTATTCAACAAAAACAGGAGAAAGAATCGCAATTTCCGTTCATTGGAATTGACAATAACGAATTGGCCACTATTACTTGCGCGGCCATTGAAGAAATTAGGGACGACAATTTGAAAACTCTAAAATCAGAAAATAGAAAGGTTAAAGATGAAAATGCAAGATTGAAAATTCAAAATTCAGACTTTGCTATGGAATGCCGTAATTTACAGAAAGAAAATGAACAATTAAAATCCGAACAACGAGAATTAGAACGACGTTAAATTTTGGAAACTAATTATAAAGATTTTGAAGTGGTAAAAGAAAGAGCATTTACATTCATAAGCGAAAATCATAAACTGGAACAATCTAACAACAGACTGACGATAGATCTTAAAAATAGCCAAATGAAGGAACGTATGCTAAAAAGACAAGTAGAAGATCTGGAGGAAGAAATAAGCAAAAATAGACTATCCGGTAATGAAAATAAGGGACTTAATTCCTCGGCAATAGACTATCAGCAACAAAGACCTACCGGTTTTAGGGCCATGCGCAGCAGAGGAAGATATCCGAGACGATAAAGTTTAAAACTCGGGGACCGAGTTTAGTGGAGGACGAGAGAATATAACCCGGCAATATTTGGACATTTGGACTTACATTCAAATTAATCGTTTTTCAGTTAATATTCTATTCAGACATTTCTTCTCATTCATTTTAATCATTTAATTACATAATTTTAGTGTTAATGTGACATGTAATTTTATTTATTTATTCTTTCCTTTATTCTTTCGTTTTAAATTAATCTCTCAATTATTTCTATTGTTCAAAATATGTTTGCCGCGTTTTAAGCCGGATGGAGTTATTTAATATCTTTGGACACTAATCTGTTTACATAACAACTGTTTTTAATTATCTATATATTATTGTTATTTTGTATTCGTTATCCAGTTTCGATCTTGGGTCTGGAAGAGTCCAGACACCGCAAAATAAAAGTATATAATTTGGAGTACCGTATTATTTCATATAGCCGGAATTTACCCGGTTATACATACACGAATGGATTCCGTACTTTAATTTGTTAGATTATGCAGGTGTATACAATTGTGCTTTACTACAAGAAAGAGAATTAATTTCACATGTTAAATCACCGGGGGATCCAGCTTCCGTAAAGAGGGATCCCAACGAGTTTCCAGAAAAAAGGGGTTTCAGACCATTTTTTGGTCAGTTTTGCTTAAATTTTGCACGAAATTTTAACTTTTTTCGTGAAAAGGCTGAGAGTTCCGAGAGTTGGATCCGCAAATGTTACTAAATGGGACGTCATCAAAATTATCCGATATACTTAAGTATTACAACACTTTCATAACTTATTAAGAACAAAAACAAATAAGTCCGCAATGTTCTATGATGAGCTTAATTAACACAAAAAAGATCAAATTCCAACCCTTGATTTTTTAAAGATTAAAATACAACCAAGTACGATATTTTTATTTGGTTTTTTTTATTGATAACCGTTTCAAAGAGGTGGGATCGCTTACCTCGTGATTTTATTTCCTTCAGCATACCGGTTTTTGTCAATGTATTAAATATTTACCAAAATTGTGTTATCAGATCATCCGCTATAAGAAAAGAAAATCAAATATATTTTCATACTTTCAGATGAAAGATTCAGCCACTGAACTTGCCATTTCATTGCAATTTTTGACAGGTTTCGGCAATTTTTGTTGAAATTCGCTGTATAGTACATGCAGAGCCAAACTATACTAACAGCCATTTGGAAGGGCAAATGTTTATACACTCGCAACAAAAAAAAAATGGTTTTGGTTCTCGGTGTCTATCGAGTAGTACCATCTTCCCAAACACTGTAAAATGGCTTTGATAGAGAGAAATTGTTATTTACAGCCATGCTTACATGTAAAAAAACATACACGCATGGCATATATTAATTTTACTCTTAGGAAGTACAAATACCAGAGACTACCTTAAACGTTTTTACGACAACATTTGAGATTATTCTAAAAGTAACCCAAGTTATGAACAAAATGCACGTCTTTATGACCCTTTTTCTTTATTTTTTAATGTTATCTAATACAGTCTATTAGCCCTAAGTTATAATTCAAAGCTATATTTCCTGCTATTTTTAGGGGTTTTTTCACACAAAAGTATTTGGATATTTCTTCTTTGTGTGCTTCTATGCTGTAGTGAAATATTTCTTCGAAACAGTAAAAGCATCCGTCCACAAAGTAGCAAAAGTGCTGCTGACACGGTCCATGTTACTACAAAAGTAACATATAATACTTCAAGTTGAAAAAAAAACATAATAAAATTGCATGGAATGGCTAAATACTGCTTATTTCAATAAAAATAATACGTCAGTCAGCCTACAACTGTGTTAATCAGACCTACAGTACTACCGTAAACAGTATAGCCAAAACTGTCTTATTATGTTCACTTTCTATTATATGATGTGCATTTACCATTATATGATGTCAATTCAACATTATATGATGTCAATTCAACATTATATATGATATGGTGTTTTACACTTCATTATATCCGGTCGTATTGTCATTATATGATGTGCAAACGTCGTTAGGGACCGACCATTTAACCTGAAAGGGGGGGTATGGTTTTTTTTCTGGAAAGAAAATTTTTTTCGCGCTTCGCGCGAAACAAATTATTTATTTTTTGCACGCGTATCAACAAAATATTTTTTTCAAAACTAACATAATTTTTTTGGGCAGAAAGCCTCATTCAGAAATTTTTTTTTCATCATTTTGGCAGCCAAAATATTTTTTTCACATAAAATCAGATCCAAAATATTTTTTTAGAAAAAACCATAGCCCCCCCCCCCTTCAAGTTAAATGGTCGGTCCCTTATGATATGATTGTGATTATTTACGTCACATGACTGATTAGAACGTGATTATTCTCCTAGTTTTAACAGTACAATCAGACTATAAATAAATTCTGATTAAAAAAACTACCGTTTTATCATGAATATTAAAATAAAGTACTCGCATTTGTTCGTCTGTCCGGTGAAAACTGTTTTATTCAAAGAGCCATTGGGTCCAAAATCTGTCACAAATAAGATAATGAAAGAAAATTTAGCAAAATTTTGAAAGGGTTATTCAAAAGAATTTTTTTCGCCCCTTTAGAGGTTTCACCTCCCATCATATTAAGTAATAAATATGAATAGGCAAGTGTGCCCGTTTTGGTGATACAAGCTTTCCACATTTTGGCGAGAAACCGAATCCTTTAAACTTTTGATTTGCAATAAGAAGATAAACACTGGAATGATATAAAGCAGTATAAAGAATTTCATTATATTTTTCTCAAAAATCTACCGAAAGATGCATATTATCACATTTTTCTTCTTTCTGTTCCCTTCTAGATTTCTTCTAGTTCCTTTTCTTTATCACGTTTGCTGTTCCCATATTTATGATATCAATAAGGCCATAAAAAATGATTTATTGGTTCACAGGCCCTCCCTCATCTAGTTTGAGGCTTGAAAAAAGCCCCTCATTGACCCTATTTTTTGCCATTTCAATAAAATAAAAACAAAAAATCACCTCCCTCACTACATTTTTGGTGGTTTTTACAATGTAAAAAGCTGCCTCATCTATTTTTTGGCAAATAAAAAGATAAGAAAAATCACCTCCCTCCATCATCATTTTAAATGAAAAATTGCCTGAGAACCAATTAATTAATTTTGTATGGCCTAATTTTGTTTGTCGTCATTTTGTGAACTTTTATAATTTTTACCGGAAAAAAACTATATTAATGATGAGTAACTTGGCTCCTATCCCTTTTGCTTTCAAAACAAAATAAGTTTAAGATAAAAAAAACACCTTTATTTGTATCGGCAAATTTGATAATGACTACATGTATAATTAAAGCCTGTTTTAATGTTTACTTTAACTTTTTATTTTTATCCCCGCACTTTTCTGAAGAAAATGCGGGGATATTGGTCCCGTCCGTCCGTCCTTCCGTCTGTCCGTTAGATGGATCTTGTCAGTGGAACTCCTCGCTCATTTTTGGATATAGTGTTTTAATTTTGTTATAGAATAGTTGCATATATGCTGCAGATGCGCAATAAGCTTTCGGATTTTTGATATTGGTCTTGGTGCAAACAAGAGGCCCCAAGATGTCTATTTTGACAACTGTGAGCTTGTCAGTGGAACTCCTCCTTCATTTTTGGATTTAGTGCTTTAATTTTGTGATAGAATTGTTGCGTATATGCTGCAGATGCGCAATAAGCTTTCGGATTTTTTTTTAATTGGTCTTGATGCAAACAAGAGGCCCCAAGATGTTGATTTGGACACATTTGAGCTTGTCAGTGGAACTCCTCCTACAATTTGATTTATGGATTTAATTTTGTTATAGAATTGTTGCATGTGCAATAAAGTTTCGGAATTTTGGTTCCGGTTCCACCTTTGGTAAATTTCTTGAAAATGTCAAAGACTCATATATTTTAACTTCAAACATATGCTTTCATTTTTTAGAAGAGTTTGGAAAAAATAAAATTTGAATACTTAGAATTCTGAAATATGATTCCAATTTGGTAAATATCCTGAAAGTCTCAAAGACCACTTATTTTTTGGAATTCTACCTAGCAACCATACATGTAGTAATTTGTTTCAATTAGGACTTACATTTTCACCAATTGAATTCCAAAAATATTTGATTCCAACTTTGGTAAATCTCCTGTAAGTTTCAAAGACCACTTATTTTTGAAATTCTACCTACCAACCATACTGTTAGAATTTGTTTTTATTGGGGCAATCATTTTCACCAGTTGGCTGTAAAAATATTTGATTCCAATTTTGGTAAATTTCCTGAAATCGTCAAAGACCACTTATTTTTTGGAATTCTACCTAGCAACCATACTGTTAGGATTTGTTTCTATTAGGGCAATTATTTTCACCAATTGGATTTTCAAAATAGTTTGATTCCAAAGGTAATTTTCATGAAAGTCTCAAAGACCACTAATTTTTGGAAATTCTACCTAGCAACCGTATATCCTTTTATTCTTTCTTAATAAAAATAGTGACTATCAATAATTTGATTTTAAAAACGTTGAGGAAAATTACCCCAAGGGTCTATAACGACTGTTTTCTGTGTCAAACTTTTTAAGTTAAGTTAAAATTGTAGCAAAGCGAAAACTACAAAACTTTTTATTATCATTACCAAATTACTGGAAGAAACTATTTATCATGGTCTTTTTATCAGTGTAAAAATTTAAAAAATCGGACAAGAAATGGAGGCTACAGAATATTTTTTAATCAGCGACTGTTAACAAGGAATGCACATGGACATTTCGCTTTGGAAACTTTAACATGGCCACTTACTATATGTGCCGTCACAAAAAAAAATTATAATTATGAAATATATAAAATAGAATAAAAACGATAACCAGGAAACACCTACAATGGCCGAAAAACACAGTCACATGCCACAATGTACCAAGGAACTGTTCAAGAAAAAAAAAAAACACACACACACACACAAAAGATATGCAAACGTAAACAACGATAGGAACTCGGGACAGCTGGACTTGGCATCGGCACTAGAAAAGCTAGCATTAGGGTTAAACCGGTTTATGGGTAGCCAAACCTCCTCTTTCCCTGTCCCATTGCCCTATAGAATACTAAACATACGTCCAAAGTATACAGGCCCTAAGATTACTATAAGAGAGGGTGCAAGAAAACTTAATATATTACACACAAGGTTACGGCATCAATGTAGTAATTTAAAAGCTGATTTATATACAGTCAATTTAGTATATGTCCCTTCATGCCATTTGTGGACGTCGCCATATGAAGATGCAATTCACTTTTTCTTGAATGTACAAATTATAAAATTCAAAGAGATGTTATGTTTTCAGACTTAAGAAATCTTGATCTAAATATCTAAACTATGTTATATTGCAATGCCAACTTGAATTTTCACATGAATTCAAAAAAATTGAAAAAGTCAGAAATTTCATAAACCAAACAAAACGATTTCAGACTGGTCAATAGAATCTACATTCTTTTCTTTTCTTTTTTCATTTTTTTCATATTTCTCCTTTTGTTTATTTTATTTCTATTTTCATTTACATTTCCGTCTATTTATTAGATATCTTTACATTATTGTATTTTGCTATGTGTGTATATATATTATATCTGTAAGGAGAGGACAGTTGCAAAAACTTGTTTTTGAAAAAAATAGTATAAAGGAAAGTTATTTTTATAGACCAAAGACAACAAACAAATTAAGTGAACATACGAATAAAACACAAAACAGGTAGTCTGCTACATTTGTTACTCCATGACAACAATCTTGGGAAGGAAAAGGGACAAAACGTAATAAATTGATGGGCCAAGGAGTGCTCAAGATTGGTCAAGTAAATGTATCGTTTCAGTCCTCATTCATACGTTATTTATACACTTGGCAGAATGCATTGATCTTTCGATTTCAATGACAGGAATTATTTTTAAGAGAGTATTATAATTACTTGCAGTTTAGTAGGCTAATCAGTTGTGCAGGTCTTTGCGCTTACTTACTATAAAAATATGAAATGCTCTTTGCATATAAATCATTCTGGGAAATTTTAAATAAATTTCCTCCAGTTGACAAAAAGCATTATATAAACAAGCAAAAGACAGAGTAAACGAATAGCTCAAACTGGCCGTTTTGATGATCAGGTTTAAAATAATTATTCATTATCATAGCGATTGAGGATACTTTTTTAATCAAATATGAAACGTGTATCTCACAATGTCGCAATAAATGCACAAATAACAGAGGCCGAGCTCGTTTCCAATGCAGATTTGTATTGTATTGTTAAAAGGCATGCCAGAAGCCAGGCAATTTTTAATTCCACTGCTTGAGAGGACCAATTTTCTTCACTTCTTGTGATTAGAGTACGGGTGGATTGCAAATTCAAGCACATTTACAGACACACGAAAGGTTAAAGTGGTCAATACTACAAGATTTGCTTAGCATATGGTAAATAATTATTTACCTTGATTGAAGTAATTGCCAATTGTTTTGTTGATATTTCATATTTTTACTTTTTATGCAGTTTTAATTAAGATTATATGTAACAAACATTGATAGAATATGGTGTAAATGCACATGAGACGAAGTCTCTACAAATACATTGTAAAACCAAGCAATGGAACAACGATTTTATTGTTTGCAACAACGCTTTTATCGTTGCTCTTCATCTTGAAGTCATCCTGAGGCCATCAACAATTTGCACAATTTATTGTTTAGTAAATAATATTAAACGCTAGCAGTTAAGCATGTAGTACTTGTTAACGTTTTTGGTGATATGCACAATAAGTTTCTGAATGGATGAAAAAGCAAGAGTTCAAAAGGGGTCAAATTTCATCTTTCAATAACTTCGGTATTTTGTTATTTATATAACTCAAAATTCTCCAATATTTTCAAAATATTGCAGAATTGTACATGTAGTCTGTGTTTGTCATTTCGATAATGGTTCAAACTTCGATATTTTTTTTAAATGTCTAATATTAATAATTGTATTATATTTACGCATAGAATCATGATTTGTTGCAAGTTTTGGTATAAATAATTGCGAACACAAAAACAAGTAATAACTGTGTTCGCAAGCGAAACACAAAAGTCTCCCAAACGAACTCCCATATCGAATTTCAAAGCATTAGGAGACTCCCTCAACAAAATAAATTGGGCAGGGGTTCCCCATATAACTAATTTATACATATTGCTGAATTCAAATTTACATGCGAAAGATAACACATTTTTCTTCCAATTGTAGGTTTCTTGCCTGATTTCCATGGCAACCAAATGCACTATTGACCTTTACATCGAATTTCATACCTTGTTTAAAAAAAATAAAATTGGGCAGGAGTTCCTCTTATATTCTTAGTAATACATATAGTTGTAATAAAAATACAACAATTAAAAATTTCCAACAGTTATTACGATCTTCTCAAAATTCTAAGTTTATTGGCTAGTTTCCATGGCAACCATAGTTTTTTTGAAATTTTCCCATCTATTTCAATCATTTTAAACCCTCTTCCAAAAAAAAAATTGGGCAGGAGTTCCCCTTTTAATCTAAAATTGTCATCAAAATACTATTATCAACCGAAACTACTATTTTCCCCAAATTTTCATGTTTTTTGTATGGTTTCCATGGCAACGGTAGTTATTTTGAAATTTCCAATGCTGTGGAACCATTTCTTACATGACCCTCATCTTTCCCATGAAGTTTCATGGAGCCAGTGTTTATAGTTTTTGAAAAACAGTGAAGAATATGATGAAAGTTTCAAAATTTAATTTTCCCATAGGGTAACCTTTAGGACAACCCCACCCCTTTTTAAGCCCCCCAAATGTAACCTTAATGGACCTCTTTCAAAAAATATTTGATGATTGCACATCTAGATACATGGGTCTAATATCCTACAAAATTTAAAAGCTCTACGTGTGATGGTCTCTGAGATTTTGTGCGGACAAGTTCATTGCGACGAGAAGAAAGGGAAATAAAAATAATTTACTAGATTTGCAATTGCAAGCAATAGCCGATGTCACCCCAGACTCCCCATTCGATGATTCCATCTTATTTGCAGCCTTAAAATCTACCAAGAAATTAATTTTCATTGAAATCCGACAATGTTTAAATTTTGACGTATTATGGCGGCCATCTTGGAAATGGCGGCCATTTTGAAAATTTCAAACGCATAGCATACAACTTCAGATGGTGTTCCAACTTTGTGCAAAGTCTGAAATCAATTGGTCCAGCCATTTTAAAATAATTGCTCGGACAAGAATTATTGGAAGAATAATAATAGTAATAATAATTAAAAAGACAATTGTTCAGAGAACAATTGCAAGGTCTTTCCCAGTCAATGTTTTGTTTAGTGTTATGTTTTGTCATGTCACATGTTTAAAATCATCTTGATGAGATGCACATTGTCTCCAATATATTAGAGTAGCCATTTCTTATCGTTTTAAAGATTTTACGATAAAAAAAAAAACGTAAAAATTGGCTATGACCTTGACCGATGACCTTGATGACCTTTGACCTTGGGATCAAATTGAAGGACTCTTCTTGCTGATTAATTTGAAATGTTACAAGACCATACTATCTGTAAAGGTTTAAACGTTATACGCAAAAAACATATTTTTGAAATGTGTCAAGGGCAATAACTCTTCAGGGAGTCATCGGAGAGCTTCGGTCCAATTGAGACAAATGTAGCCCTTGACATGATGAACATTTTTGCTGATATACTTTTTCAGCCATCTATTACGGTTTCCGAGTTCATCTGATAACAAGGTCAAAGGTCAAGGTCAAAGGTCACCGATGACCTTCAACCTGGTACTCAAATTGAAGGTCTTTTCATGCTGATCACTTTAAACATATATGTTTACTATATTATCTGTAAGCGTTTAAAAGTTATTCGCAAAAAACCGATTTACCGAAACGCGTCAAGGGCTATAACTCAAAAACGGTTCATCGGAGAGTTTTTGTT
>MJUU01034251.1:9906-21040 GCA_002080025.1 Modiolus philippinarum
AATTTGCACATGTATTAACAGTCAAAATCTAAAGAGGCCTTTTTGAGGATCCACTTTGAAAGACAGACACTAAATCGATCTTTTGTGCATTGTATGTGCATCTATACGTTCACCTGCGGCAATCTACGTTGTTTTCATATAAATTAAAAATAGATGAAAAATATTTGCATTTTTTCATTGGAAATAACTTTTATAAATATGCATCTATGGTAAACAATCCAAAGAGTAGCAAGAGCTCAATTTCTATTGTTCTTTTTCAACCACTTCCCCGCCTGAATATTAGCATAATTTTAAATTGCAATTGGTAACTTAATGTTACGTGCAACTCTCTTTACAGTTACAATTACACCACTAGCACAGCACTCACCGCTAAATTCATACTATTAAAGGCCATGAAAATATGGAAATAACATTGTTGATATTGTTTACAGTGTGATACATTCATTGCTAATATTGTTTACAGTGTGATACATTCATTGTTAATATTGTTTACAGTGTGATACATACCATAGCCTGTCAAACATTGTTAATATTGTTTACAGTGTGATACATACCGTAACCAGTTCAAACATGTCTTGTGTAAACAATTCGGCTGAAAATAAATGGGCAGCCACTTCATCTCCATTCTTAAGACCTTTGACAATTTTTACTCTATTTTTCTGTAGGGCATCCTTAGGATTAAGTTTTTGAGCCATTGTATATGATGAGAAATCAACCTGCAAAACATATTCATTAGTTATTTATTGGATTATTACGAGGATTGAATTCAAAATAGATTTGACAAGAAGTTTCACTAGACTCATTCTCTCTTTCTATGCGACAAGAACAAATATTACAACGGTAGTCAGTGTAGATGGAAACTTAACATTTTGATCTATAACACTTTTTATATAACTTTAGGGGAAGATCTACATTATATAATAAGAGTCATTTCGAATGTACAAATTATCAAAACTTGATCAGTGGGGAAAAGAACAACATTACCCAGTTGTCAAAAACCGATGTCCAAGAGACAAATGTCCCTTTTTGGGCCATTTAGGGCTTGTGATGCTTTGTTTTGGGTCGTTTTAACCTGGATATGGGATGTTGTCTCCTTGACATTTACCCCATTTCCTTCATTTTTCATATACAAAACAGGTGCAAAACTCTTGGCAAAAACCACCGATTAAAAAAATATCAACCGCAATGGTCCTGACTTCGTACTGACATTTCAAAAGAAATGGTGCGTTAAACCGGTTAAATGGCGCGCCAAAGCTCCATTTCCATTCCGGTACTGTCCAGAAGAAGCTCACCTGCAATTGCTATTGAAATGTCGTAGACGGTAAAAAAGAAATGTTGATCCCAGTATAAAGTAAAAAAATGAGTCTTGAACCAAACTTCGAATCTAAACTTTCACAAGATACAGATATCTTTCAAAAACGTTTTGGTGATCGTATGAGACGGAACCTTTTGAAGTCTGGTTTAAAAAGACGGTAATGGATATAGCTACAAATGTACAATGTATGTCTAGTTAGAGTGTTTGTGCTAGCTCTCCCGATCGACTGTGAAACAAGCATTCAAATCACTTCCGTAATTAGTCTGAAACTTCCCATCTTCACAATGTTTTTCCAGCTATTTATATTCTTAGGCCACACCAAATTAATTAATAGTTATTTGGAAATCCCGCTCCTAAATTAGCAAAATCAAAATTAAAAATTATTTTCCAGCTCCTAAATTTCCCAAATCAAGATTAAAAAAAAATAAAAATCAACCGAAAGTTTTCACGAATTTGATTCCGAAATTATAAAAATCGATTCTGTGCCATTTATGCGTTTGATAAAAGGGAAAATGCATTGTAGCTAAGCGTTATTTTGATTCAGATGGTATGGCCGCAAGAAAATGATGTGGGAACGGAGTAAAACAGTCAACTGCCTTTTATGAATGGTCGTTAGGCGTCCAACTCTAATCATTCAAGCCGTCCTGTCTAATTCTCTCCGCAAACGCTTGAGTGGTATTTAAAATTTTGTAACGGCTTGGTTACGGTGTGAACTTTTTGAACTTTATTTATTCTGATAAACAACAAAGTTACATAGAAGATATACAATACACATATATATAATGAGTATAAGCATGAGTGTGACAAATGTACAGAATGTCTAAATAACTAACCTGGAGGACAGACTCTCACAGATATTATTTTAATAAATTTACAGTATTGCGGCAGAAGTTGTAGCCTCTCTTTTGTAAACAAGAAAAAATATGGTTGCAACCATATCAAATGATAACTGGATTTAAATCTTATTTCATCAACGGATGTGTATGTTATTTTGGTTATATGATCTTATATTGATTTATTTCATATATGCGGGAAAATGGTCAGCTTCAAACACCATAATACATTGATATATGGAAATTTAAAAAATGCTTACTACAAACCAGCAGTATAATCACATGTTGCAGAAGAGTATGCATGATCTGAGCCACATGTAGTAGCCATCATACAGCCAGCTAAGATGTGTTATTGAAATATATGTTGGGTAACTGATTCTTTAGTATCATCTTTTAAATCAGAAGATTAATTTTATAAAAACCATGGTTTGTTTTCCGGGGTATGTTACTTTGTTATTCTCAAATAGTAGGATAAAATCCGTCACACATTGATTGCGTACATAACACAAAAGTTGCCATGAAATACAGGGTAAAACAGGTCAGCATAATTTTGAACAATATCCAATTGCACACTATAATCGAAAGAGGGACAACTCTTTCCAAAATTAACATCACGGAAGTTAAATTTACATGCGAGATATTCAACTGGAATTATTTGATACAATGGCAGAATTAATTGATAATCATTGTTAAATACGTAATATTTATTACACACCTTTAATAACATGAATAATATAACAAATGGGTGATAATAATAGGAAGCTATAGTAAATCAATGTCAAATAATGTCGCAGAGTGTCTAGAGTGAGAGCAGTGAGAACAAATGGCGTAGTAATATAGACACAGGTAAATAAGAGCTTAAATAAAATCAAAACATTGCTCCTTGGCATATACATATAAAAAAACATTTTATTATTCAATTGAGTACAAAAAGATTTATAAACTGCCGTTAAATCACTGTTAAAAAATAATACAATACGGCACTATATTTTGCACATGAATATAACGGTAGTTAGGTACCAAAGATAGTAATAACTCACGTAAGATATTATGCCGGGATTCCAGTTATGAAAAATTACATGACATTATATAATGAAATTTATCACTGATGTCGGTGGAATCACAAAGATGGCACAACCTATCATTTCGTGGTAGGTTATACCATCTTCCCGTTTCCACATGCAATCGGTGATTTCCACATCTAAATTTACAAAATGTTAGGATCGTATTAAGCGGAAAAATTGATAAATATTTTTTTTCTGATAAATCATTTTTATACAATCTATAACATAAACTTTTAGGTGAATTATACTTTTCAGCATACCATTGTTGTTGGAACTGATCTTTTAACTTTTGTTTAATAGACTTAGCTATCCACTGTTTATCAAATAAATGTGGATTATACCAAACATTTGACATTCCACAGACATCAAAAATTGATTTTACAAAGGATAGCCATTTACTTCCAATACCATAATTGGTCAAATTAATATTTAGCAAATTATATGAAATATAAGATATTTTACAATCTTTTCCAGTTTGTAAACGACACCAAAAATTGACCATTCTAGTTTTAATTTAGATTTCTATAGGGTATCTCCCCAACTCGCCATAAAGTATAAAACTAGGAGTTGATTGTTTTAATCGAAATATATGCTTACAAAATCTGAGATGTACTTTTTCAAGTATGTCAGAGTTTTCAAATCCCCATATCTCTGATCCGTAAAGTAAAATTGGGACAATAGCTTCATCAAACATTTCTAATTGAGATAATAATGAGAGTTTATTTGATCGACATTTTTTAATTATACTATACATAGCTTTAGTACCCTGTTCTTTTAAGTATTTTCTTGTTTCAAAAAACGAACCACTTCTTGAAAAAAAATTACACCAAGATATTTATAATGTTTTACTATTTCTATTTCAACGCCATTTATGAAAAAAATGTAGGGTTTTAGGTTGTCCACCTTTTGAAAATACCAAAACTTTTGTCTTAGATATGTTTATCTTAAGTTTCCATTCATTACAATAGTCATAGAATCTATCTAGTAAAACTTGTAAGTCATTTTCAGTTTCGGCCAATAAAATGGTATCGTCAGCATATAATAAAAAAAAGGAAAAGCTTGAAATATAATTCTAGTTCAGTTTCTATATCTGTTGTGATAAATTTAAGTCCTCTTATATAACAGCATTCTAAATACTCCTGTTAATCGTTTAGATATAGAGAAAAAAGTAAAGGGGATAAATTTTCCTCTTGTCTTACTCCAGTTTCATAAGCATAGACATCAGACATCATATTATTATGAACTATTCTCGATTTTACATCAGAATACATATTTTGTACTATTCGCAAAAAATTTCCATTTTTATTGTTAATAACAAGTTTGAAAAGCAACAAATTTCGATGCACGGAATCGAATGCTTTTGTCGAAATCTATAAACACGCAGTATAATTTCTTTTTTTAAGACTTAACAATTCAAACAGTGCATATAGCGAAAAAATCTGATCACTCATTGAGTAACCTTGTCGAAAACCTGCCTGGTTTTCATTTAATATTTCAAAATTTTCAATAAAAGTACTCAATCGTTCGTTTAGAATAGATGTAAATATTTTCCCGAGACATGACGAAAGAGTAATTGGTCTATAGTTTTTGGCTTCGAGTTTACTTCCTTTATTTTTAAAAATAGGGATTATATTTCCAATAAGCCACGCTTCGGGCAAAATCCCTGTATCAAAAATCAAGTTAAATAATGACACATAAATATCAATAAATTTATCCAAGTTGAGGAAATATATTCATTTATCACTTAATCTGCACCAGCAAATTTATTGTTTTTAGCTTTTTTAACAGCTTTCACTGTTAACAATATATTAACAAAAATAATGGCCCCAGAATGTAAATATCCAACAAACAACCGGTGTATTATTTGAATAATCAAAATTAATAATACCAAATGTCGTTTAAGCTGATACAATTAACACATCACAAATATCAAGAACAACATTATATATTTTATCTTGACTTACATTACATACCTCTCTTCCATAATTAGACAATGTTGACTGAATATCATGTACTTTACAGAAATCAATTGTATTCACATATTCATTACACCTTTGAGCATCCCTTTTTTTAATTTTCATAAATGCATTATTATTATTCACAAAATCAGATTCTTCATCTGTCCATGAATTATTTCTTAAAAAGCAATCCAACTATAAAACTGTTATTATTGAAATTTATTCATGGCTATATATGCGCAAAATAGGTAACAAAAATATTCATTACCTGACCAGTGCAATAAGATACCGACTGCGGATTGAACTGACATCACGTGTGATCATATTATTCAAATTTTCGTTCTGTAAATCTGACTTTACATCATTTTCGATAAGAAAATCGTCATTAAATCTATTTCGATTAATATCTCTTAAAAACTCAAATTAAATCTATCGGGATATTACTTTTTTCTTTTTTATTATTATTCATATTAAACATTTTCCAAAATTATTTTGAATTCTTTGTTTTCACTTGTTTTTATTTTTTTTACTAATTTCCGCATTATAACGTATAATATCTTCATTCATTACTGTTTTATAATAAATTTCACTTTGTTTTAACCTTTCTTTAAATAATACAGAACCATAGTGTTTGTAAAATCTCTGACACTTCCGTAACTCTTTTTGTGCCTTTTTACAATCAGCATTATACCATTCTTTATTACATGATCTGTTCCGTGTTGTACTGTTATTTGAATAATCAAAATTAATAATACCAAAATACCAAATGTCGTTTTAGCTGTTTCATTTAACACATCACAAATATCACCAACAACATTATTTATCTGATCTTTACTTACATTACTTACATTACATACATCTCTTCCATAATTAGACAATGTTGACTGAATATCATGTACTTTACAGAAATCAATAGTATTCACATATTCATTACACCTTTGAGCATCCCATTTTTTAATTTTTATAAATTATTATTTACAAAATCAGATTCTTCATCTGATATGGCATTTAAATGCACAGATATTGTCATCGATATAGCAGAATGTACATCAGAATAAAGTTTAAGAAAGTCTAAGACTTCAAAATATGTTATCCTACTCAATAAGTATGCTGTGCTTAATGTATTATCAACAATGCTAATATTCTTACTTGTTGGTTTACTTATATTACTATTTTCAAGTCTACCATTCAAAATAAATAATTTATTGTTTTTACACATATCTATTAATTTTCTGCCATATGTATTAACTACTTTATCTACACTATTTCTTTGGAGTGGTATATTAAGTTCATCTAGGAAATGTACATTATTGGAATCTAATTGATCCGAACAATTCCCCAAGTAAACATTATACATTTATTTCCCATGCATGTGGGAGATATGAAGATTTGTTTACCCGAGGGAAACATATTTCCCGAAGGCATCGCCTGAGCGAAATATGATTTCCCGAGGGTAAACAAATCTTCATATCTTCCACATCCATGGGAAATAAATATTTTATTCCACCACTAAGTTTAATACATGTACAAATCATTGAAGGTTGCATCGAGAAGTGGTTCTACCCCCCACCCCCTCCATCTATCTGAAATTTTTTTCATGATCTTGAAGAATTCAGTCAAAATTGACAGAAAACTAGCAAAAACTCGTCTTGATTCATTTTTTATGGAAACTCTGCCTGAATCCTCATATATTCGAAGGCTGCTGCATCTATATATGACATCGATGGGTGAAAATATAATAACGTAATAAGGACCCAAGAACTAAAAGTACACTACAGTAAGAAAAGGCATTGTCGTTGCTCAAATAAATTTGTTTTTTTTTTATTTTTGAAATTGACATAACAACACAAATGAAAATAATTAAAAGTGTGCTGTTGAGACCTTATCATTCAGTAAAACTCTTGGCTATGTTCCTTAACCATGTTAACTCGGAACACCTCCTTACTATGATAACTCTTGTTAAATCTAGAGAATTTCGAATGAGGGGAATATGATATTTGGACACGACGTTCAGCGGGAGACACGATGTTTTGTTCACAGTCACAAGTGATAGTCTTGGCCAATGAAAATTCGTTATTAGTCAAGTTATAATTATATAGTGGAATAATATCAATTTCATTGTCATCATAAAAATCACATAGATTGGATACTCTGCTATATAAATCACCAGTCAGTGCAATATATTTTGAATTAAAACTAAAAATATGTAATTCCAGTTCTACTTCTGTAAAAGCATCTTCTGATGCATACATAGAATCTGATGGTGGAATATAAATTATTCCAATTATAACATCTTCAGTAGTTTTTAAGTAATTTTTAGAAATCTCAAACCATAAAACAAATTTACTTTCAGATTCCAAATATGATATATGCTTTTCAAGATATTTTTTAAATCCCAAAGCTATACCACCAGATCTGAAATTTGCCAGGGCTTTTCTGTTCTTATAATGAAAAATATAATCACTAAAATTTAATTCATCAATATCATCTAATTTCGTTTCAGTTAGGCAAACTATATCGTATCTATTTAACAAAGACCTAAATTCAGGATGAAGAAGTTTCTTTTTAACACCACAAACATTTAATGACAAAATATCAATAAAATTTTTATTTACAATTGACGAATTATTTACAGGTAAGTCTTGGTCACAGCTGATTAAGTGAAAGTCCGAATAATTTTATTGATTGTTGTATTTGTCATATTTACTCCCCCACGGTTGACCTAGTGACGACGTCCACGATTATTCACCCGAGTGTATTGGCCATTTCGTTAAAGTTCTTTAGGACGAGTACCATATACTTCGTTGTTTCGATTTTTGTCTTCTTTTTGTCCAGATTTCCGATTGTCTGGTATATAAAATTCTTCCCCGTCAATAAAAAGGCGTTTTTTTTTCAAAGAGACTTTTTTCTTTTGTTTTCGAGCCTTTTGGTAGTAGGGCCAGAGAATTTTCCGTCGCTCGTTTATCTCTTTCGGGTATTGCTCGTTAATACCATACGTTGTTCCTCTCAAATTTCTCGCCTCTGTTCGTACATGTTCTTGCTGTTTAAAGTTCACGAATCAGCACACTATCGGCTTCGTTATATACTTTGTTGTACCATCAGGGTTTTTTTCATTGTACTCTTGCCCAAATCGATGTGCACGATGAAATGTGGCCGGCGTCTCCATTTTCAATTCGTTTTTCATAAAATCGACGAGAAGTGCTTCTGTTTCATCGGTTGTTTCATTTTTATTATGCATAGCTATTCCAGTAAATATCATATTTTCCCGCATAGAGCGAGTTTGTAGGTCTAGATGTTTTTCATGAAGATCATCTAAGTCTTGCTGTAAACGATACATGGTCTCTGATGTGGCTTGTGTATCTGACCGTATTTCAACAAGGGAAGTCTTAACTTCACTTACATCTTTTTTATTTGTTTCAATTTCACTGTTTATGAACTCCATTCCTTTTTCAATTTCAGTGACTTTTTTGTTTAAACCGTCTACACTTTTCACCACAGATTTTTACGTTTTATCAAAATTATTAAGTTTTTCTGAGAGACCATCTAAGGCAGATAGTTTATCACATATCATGTCAACTTTTTGGGACAGCCTGTCAATCTTTATACCAGGATCTACTGTACTCTGATTCATCGTAGAGCTCATAATAGGTTGCATAAATGGATTTTGGGCAGTGGGCGTATAAAAGTTCACAGCTGGAGAGTTTGGAGAGCTTTGCATCAAGTTTGAGAATTGTGGCAAAATTTGTCCTTGTTGATATTGGTTACCATGCTGGGCAACTGGGGTTTCAAAGAGCGGAGGGTTATTTGATACAGACATAGTTACTTCTGGTTGTTTATTCGTGTAATTGTCATTTTTTACAGTCGTAGTACGTACTTTTGTTTACATTTTGTGGACCATCGTTAGAAGTGTAAGTACGAGTGTGAGTAGTGCTCGACTGTTTTTTAAATGGAGTCTCACCGCTACTGTTTTGACCTGACGATTTCTTCCTTTTATGTTCATTTTTCTTCTTCTTTGGACTCATAGAGATAAAACACTAGAATAACAGTTCATAATATAACATATTTCTTCTGTCCAAACACATTTTCCTATCCTTATAGGACACTGAATTCCAAAAAATATCGGAGCAAAAAAATAACGACATTTTCACACACATGCGCACTTAGTGACATTTCCATTGTTTTGAACACTCGCTGAATTCGTGTTTTGCACCTACATTTTTTTTTTTTGTGTATCACTTGCGCAAATAAATAACAGTGTGTAAAGATCAGTCCTAAAACATAAACCTTCGTTTGTTGTGCAACCATTAATATTTGGACATTGATATGCACAACAGATGAAAGTCGTTTTAGGACTAGTGTACAGACTTCAATGTTAACTTTAAAATCTGATGTAAAAAATTATTACAGAGTTTTGAAACAATGAACAAACAAACAGCCAAAAGTGGGAAAGCCTAGTAAAATGCACTTAACAGGTTAACTCTTCTTGTCTGTTCAATAAGTGGAGCAGTATGAATATGAATTTGGCACGAGTCGTATACACAGAGACCAAGCAATGAATCTGATGTTAAAATTGCATACACATGATGACATCAGTCATGTCAGTTTAAATACTACTGACAACAAGCTTTTTTTAATATACCTGAATAATTTTAGGACTTGAACATAAATGGTGGAGTATATCTAAGACATCATAAGAATTATCAAGGGAAACTTTGAAGGTTCTAGCACCAGATTAAGTTAATCACTGCCATATATTGACCAACTCTGCAAGCTGAACATATGTGATTATCATTTTTGAATCTGCTAGTTTGTATTTTATTTTATTTTATTTTTTTTTTCATAAGTTCCAAGTACATCTTTAATGATTTCTAGTGATCATTTGCATGAAAATAAAATAACACTTAATTACTTTTAATTGCTTTGTTCCTTCGGTATTCTACTGTTGTTGTTTTACACAATTCTTTGGTAGACTAATTAGTTATCAATATGTGCACTGAAAAGTGTACTGCTGAGAAACATATACATGTAGTTGTGGCTATAGATATCATGCAACATAAGGTCAGAATGTGAAATAGTTGTTGTTGAAGGCAAGCAATTACAAAACTTAGTTATACAAGGGCATTTGTTGTATTGAATGATTAGACACAATTATTATTAGATTTATCATAAATGACCTTTTAAGTCTGGGGGTTGAATGTAAGCTGTTATGCAGGTTCAAATGCATATTTGAAACATTATTGAAATACCGGACAAGAAAAATAAGAAAAAAAATATTTCGCTCGCTCTTAAATTCAAGAATATTTGAGGCGAAAAATTTTAAATTAAAAAAAAAAAATTCGCTCGCTCGCCCCAATTTATTTTTGGCAAAAATCTCGAAGAACTACTAATTAATTTGGTGTGGCCGTATGTCTCCCTTTCAGATAAAACGATATAATCAGCATCGATATACAAACAAAAACCTTTTTTTGTAAATACTACTTCAAGTTCTTTTTGCGCCGTTTTAACCTAGGTTTCATCTTTAAAGCTCAAGCTCTCTAGTTTCCCATATATTGATGAGATATGAAGTTTGGTTTTATATGAAAACTAAAACAATATAAATTTATGCAATGTCCGGTCTCGGAATACCAAAATAGAACCCCTTCCTACAAAACACTTGAAAATAGATGAAAAACGTTGATAATTTCCTTTAACTTTTTATATTAACTTTTTTTTTCTTATGGGAAGTTTTTAAAAAAAAATCGCCATTTTCAACATTACATAATTCATTATCTGAACTTCTTGATTTTGGAGTCTTTGAAAATGTTAATATCAGACAGTGATATAAGATGCCAGATTAATCGAAACAGAAACTGAAATTAAAAGACTTATGACAACGGTTGTAAGACCACTTTACCAGTTAATTTTGGGTTTGTTGTCGATATTGCATCCATATATTGCATTCATGAACTAAAAAGCATTGATGTA
>MJUU01034251.1:21560-45138 GCA_002080025.1 Modiolus philippinarum
TTTTAAAGAANATCGCCATTTTCAACATTACATAATTCATTATCTGAACTTCTTGATTTTGGAGTCTTTGAAAATGTTAATATCAGACAGTGATATAAGATGCCAGATTAATCGAAACAGAAACTGAAATTAAAAGACTTATGACAACGGTTGTAAGACCACTTTACCAGTTAATTTTGGGTTTGTTGTCGATATTGCATCCATATATTGCATTCATGAACTAAAAAGCATTGATGTAGCATCGTTCGCCATATGAGTAATGTATTCGACTTAAAGCGGTGCTAGGGGCCGTCTTGGACTTACTATGAGGTATGAGCAAAGCTCATTTTTAAGGCCTAATGGTGACTTCAAGATGAAAAACAACAATAGCGTTGTTCCACTGCTTGATTTAAACAAAGGCATGTATTTGTAGACAATATGTTTCACGCGCATTCACTACAAATACCTTCATTATTTATTGGCCATGTTATTGTCTTTTTTCATGAACTTGATTATGTAGGAACCTGGCGTCATACGATAAAGAAATATTTCGGCAAAATTTTTAAAAAATCATATTTTCGATAGTTAAAATGTTTAAAACACTTACTTAAATTTTATATCCTTTGTACATACATTACTAATACTTTGAACAATATCTATAACAATATCTACGATATAAGTACGTATTTGTCGTGAAATCGCAAAACGGTATTGAATTATATGATATCAAAAAATCCCATATTTCATTGATGCTATTAACAATATATACTTTCTTTCCACTGTTTTGATTGAAAATATTTTGCAATCAGGCCTTAACAAATTTCAAAGTAAGTATGTCTTCATTTTATCTAAACTGATAATTTCTCTTTTGCAAATTTTTTTAACAATATAGAGATTGTTTCTTTCCATTATGCTAAAACATTTTACTACAAAGTTTTTTTGTTTTTTGTTTTTTTGTTTGTTCTTTTGTTTTTTTTTGAATCAGTGTTTCTATCTTTTTAGAGATATTGGTTTGTTCGCTTGTTCAAAAAATAATGATAATAATAATAATAATAATAATAATAATAATAATAAATCATAATAGAGAAAAATAATGAAAAATAATAATTTGACCTGTATATTTCATAACAAAATGCCCACATGACCCTTTGGATGATCTTATTTTTTTTACGGGCATCTCTGTTGGACTAACTGTTAAACATATTTCAATAATTGAATTCACGATAAAATTGAAATTCGAAAACGTATCCCTCCAAAACATGACGTTTGAACATTGTGACTTCAAAAAGATTTGTTTGAAACGTCATGTATTTTGCTAAAAATACAACTCCCGTGTACAATTTATGTGCCCGAAAGTTTGAAAATTTAACGAGACTTACAGACCCTGTTACCATACATGTGTTGTTAATCTTTTTTTTTCATTTTTATTACCATTATATTTTTTCAGGGTTTCTGATCTTTTATACTCGGTTAGTTGACAAAAAGGAAATTGCCTTCACAATGCCTGCCACTGACAACAATATAGCCTATCCATTACCAATCTATCATGTTGTCGAAACTTGAAGTTAACTCGAAATTAAAGAGAGCACTGACTCATAATCATAAGCATTTTGCCTGGATTTTTTTCTTTATATTGATACTCCTCTCCCCCTCCCCCTAAGAAGCCTGAAATCAAAACTACGACAAGAGTAATCATTTCAACTTTCCAATAGTGAACTTTTTATAAGCGAGCGAAGCTCGGTCCTATGGTAGGGGTGTTGCTTTAAAATTTTCGCTACCGGAAATGAGGAAAAATTTGGTGTACCCTGAAACCAAAAACGTTACTTAAGGTGAGTTTAGGAAATAGGACAGTTTTATGTAAATAACAAATCTTAAACTCCTACCTCTTAATTGTGAAATTAGCCGATGTATCTAATTTTTTTTTTAATTACCATTACATTTAAATAATTATTTACAACCGTTTTGATTTGAGATTAATTGTCACGTGATCAAATCAAATCTCGACTGATCGTAATTATATTTGCTTGAACAATAAACAGAAACAACGTTTGAAAAAATTCATTTAAAATCAAATTAAAAAATACAATAAAAATCTGTTGGCGTTTAACTCTTGATTCATTTTTTTGTAACTTTGTCCCTACGAAGATAACGATCAATTCTTAGGAACCAGTAAGGAAACCAGTTTGTTGATGTCGTACAGAACGATGCAGACGATGAAAGGAGAAAGGTTTGGCGAATTTTTCACCATTTGTTGACATTGCATTTATATATCAGGACATTGAGTACACGGTACACTAGTACACTAGTGTGCTTACCCTACGTGCATAATTTGCCTTTGTCAGCTTAAAATGTTGTGCACTGGTGTTTTTACTCATATAGTCTTCCAAGACGGGGGAATAAAAGTACCACAAGTAATAAATGACCAAAAACTTTTCCAGCACAAAATGTAATGCTACTTAATCTGTTTAAGGAAATAGATTTTCTTGGCACTGATTTTCTTCCCTCCTTGTCAATAAGGCACGGACCACTGATTTGATTTTCAGGGGGCTGGGATTTTCAACGGAGCCGGGAAACTTTTTTCGCCCGCGAAGCGGTCCAGATTATTTTTTTTAACCTAGATGCTGGCCAAAAATTTTCACTCTTTGGTTATACCTTGCATGATTTTACCTATACATGTAAAATTGTTTCAAACATTCTGGAGTCTTATTATTTCATACTCTATACCTACCTTATAATACGTGTGATATTGCTTAACTTCTCATGCACTGTCGGGTTACATAATTAATTCCAGGAATTGTAAAATCTTACTTGATTTTCCTTTAATTTTAATAACAGCAGAAAATTGACAAAGATTGGATACGCAGGTGCAGCTCTCCCATGACATTCCCTCCAAGTCAGAGTCAAATAATACTATAAGAAGCAGATACAGAGTTTGATGTTTGAAAAAAGAAATCGACAAATGTAGAAAAACCTTGGCCAAAATAGTGACTTTACCTTAAAATATATTTTTCTGGTTCCACGCTCCTTCAAAGGGGTCTCATTTTGGGGTCATTTTCCCAAAATTTTTCCATAGATTTTTCTCTACTTTCTAACAACTGTGGGTTTGAGGGCCCACCCATTTAATCAGAAATTCACTTTTATAATCCCCCAAACAAAACAGACGTATCGGCGTGGAGAAGTTCATCCCGGAACAGCAGATGCAAATTCCATCTTCCAGTTTTGTGAAGGTTTACTACTGCTTTAGTTTGGGTCCGTCTTTTTACTCAAATACACTCAAATATACTCAAATACACTCAAATATACCATAATGCCACCAACTACATGCAATTTATTACGGAAAATCCAAATCGATAGTTTTATCAGTATTTAGGGGTAAATTTGTCAGTTTGTCAATAAATAAGAACAAAAATATCATGGGAATGTCATCTAAAAAGGGGGAACGCTAAAAGTAAATCATATACTGTACATTTCAAATATTAGAATGAATGATAGATGTCAGTTAAAGAAATGTCACATCAAAAGTTTTCAACTTGATCCAGTATTAAGTTTAATACAAATAACTGGAAAATTGTGACTGAAATGAACTGCAGTGCACATGATTAGAGAGTAGTTTTGAAAACCGGACTACTGTTTGCACGTATTACGGCGGTCTTCTCAAAGCAAAACATCTTTTATTAAATTATAGACTTCTTCAATTAATGGTAGGAATCTAAAGAATTTGAACTATAAATAGAGTATGTAGAGTTTGACTAATACATTTTTTTAGACAAATATTTAAACAGAAATTTGAATAGAAACATTCTTCAATCGTTTGCCCACCCCACCCCCTTTTTGTTAAAAGCATTAATTTAATGAATCAGAAACAATAATTTAGATAATAAAACATTAAAAATTAATATATAAATGCAATATTTGTGTCTCTGACCTTTGTTTTTTTTTTGTTTATTTAAGAATATTTGGGTATATTTGAGTGTATTTGAGTAAAAAGACGGACGGCTTTAGTTTTATTGCATTCTTGTTTATTGTCGTCATGCTGTCACTGTTCTGCTATGCTCTGTTTCTACATTTTGATACTGATTAAGCTTCTCCTTCAATGTCTTTTAGCTTCAGTATTTGTTTGCATTGAGAGATAATTGTTTCATAAAAATGTCAGTTCCTTTCCTCAGTGGGAGGTTATAATTTTTTTTTAGATAAGTATTTATGGGTGTAAGTTAATTCCTTCGCTCGCTTTTAAGGTAGCGCCTTCCTCATATTAGCAGTAATATATCAACATATGGCGTCTACGTTTCACGACGCTTCACTGTTTTAGTGCCTGTGGCTTGAGCGATAATTTTGCCAACAGAAAACAATTAAAGTCCCAAAAACTAATGCAACAAGGTTCTATTCAATATCTATTGAAATTTTCACTACAGAAATTTTATTGTCGTCACAATGATTTAAGGTAGTAGACCTAGGTTAAGGGAGATAACTCTTTAAATCAGTAAGACGTTTGAAATAGTTAGTTTCATCAATGCTTTTTAAGCTTTGACGTGAAAAAGAATAAAAAAATCATCTATGTTACTCAGAGGCTTAGAATCTGTTTATGAAAATAATTTCAACAAACTCACCTATGATTTTTAAGAGTTATGTCCCTTAACCTAGGTCTACTACCTTAACCGATTCAAAACTTCTATTTTGCAAATGGTAGTAGACATATTTTAATGAAAAAACGCCAACTATGGCTTAACACGCGTATAACAGTTCATCAGTACCATTCCAGAACACTTGATGACACCCCACCACCACCATTTTTTTTCTGCTGGTGCTTTAGTTTGTAGCGTTCCTGTTCATTTAGTTTATTTGTTTTATGTTTGTCTTGTTGTCTCCTGCTTTGTCGTGTCTCTTAATTCTAGACTTTTACATTTGCTCCTTAGTTTTGCTTCTGTTATCGGTTACCGATGTAGTAATAGCAGATAAGTACTATATAGATATTTTGTTTTGAGTCGTTTAAACCTGGAGATGGGATGTTGACTCCTTTACATTTACCCCATTTCCTTTCTGTTTCATATTGATCACAAGAATATACATATATTAAAACACATTGTTTTGGAGTAGCGTTGATATTTGCTGAGAATACCAGGGTGATTGTAGTTGTTTGTATATTAATCGGAAAACAGAGGAATATCCGGCAAACGAATACCGAAGGTAAAAGAGAATAATTTTAAAATAAAAAATAAATCCTATTTAACAAAAATCCTTACAAGAACAAAATAAATGAACAAAAATCAGCAAGAAAACCACAAAACTAAAACATCAGCAGTGTGAACCCCTACAAAAATTCAGGTGCTCCGGAAGGGTAAACATGATCTGCTCAACGTTTGATACCAACTAAAATGTCAATAAAAGGTTCGGTTTCGTCAGTTGGTGGTTCTCAATTCAGTAATAAACTCTGGATCTAATCAAAGATGTCTATTCTTTGTTTGTGAACATGCCTCAATTCTTGTTGCTGTGAGTTGCCGTGATGTTGGATTTATGATTTTAGAATTTCCCCTTTCTTTTTCTTGCTTCGGTATTTGTTTCCCGATGTATTCTTTTGAAATGCCTGTACCAAGTCGACAATTTTTCCGGCGGTTCTGTACCTACTTTGTCTTTTGCCGTTTAAGGTAGTAGACCTAGGTTAAGGAAGATAACTCTTTAAATCAGTACGGCGTTTGAAGCAGTCAGTTTCATCGATGCTTTGTAAGTATAGAAGTGAAAAATAATTAAAAAACAACGGCAGTAGAATACCGAAGGAACAAAGCACAAGATTACACAAATCAAAGTCCAGGGACAAGGCAAAAGCAAGAACACCAAAAGACGGAAGACCAAAGACACCACATGCCTACAAAACACTCGAACGTTACATATACAACACAAAAAACTGAAGCACTAATAGTGTGAACTCTCAATAAACAAGAGTGACATCAGGTGCCCCGGAAGGGTAAGCATGTCCTGCTCTGTACACAGCACCCGTCACACGGTCAGTGAGGCATATGTTTTGAAGGATCTGTTAGGTTACTGATTGGTTATTGTCATTTTCTAACCCTGAGACAATACCAATTGAGAACCATGGTACATGTAACTTCTCCAACCCTCAAACAGTACCAAGGTGACAATTTGAAAAGCCTTTGTAATCACTTCAGTAGTCAAACATGGACAGGGACAAATCGGTACCACAAACATCACTGACGAAGACAAAACTAAAATTTAACAAGACAACACAAAAACTAAAGCACTGACAGTGTGAACTCCCATAAAAACCGAGAGCGACATCAGGTGGTCCAGAAGGGTAAGCATGTCCTGCTCTGTGCACAGCACCCGTCACACTGTCAGTGGGTCAATTCAGGGTAAAGTCGAAACCGGTAATGTCAAATCAGGGAAGACGCAAATCTAGCTGAAAATGTCAGTTTTTATTTGTGACACTGACATTTCATATCTATCTATGATGTCATGGTGACGGCCATAGAACTTCTGAAGGGACGAAAGTAACAAAGGCTGAACATATCCCTGACTCAGCAGTTTTTGTGACAGTGCTTTTGCTCTTTCCACAAAGTCACTGTATGTACTGCACGCTCTACAGTAACGAATTAATTGTGAAATATATACTCCATATGCTGGGGATGCAGGTATAATGCTGCAGAGAAAGGGAAAGTTCACAATTGGAAAGTCAAAATCATCACGTTTGTCATATAATCTAGATTTCAGACGTCCATGTTCGTCAATGTACAACAAAAGGTCAAGGTATGAAGCAGAATCGGGTGTATCGGTTGTCTCTTTAATTTCAAGTTCACTGGGGTAGATACGATGTAAATATTCTTTAAATTTTGGGTTATTAAGAGAAAGTACATCGTCTATATATCTGAAGCTGAAATTAAAAGTCTGGGCTAGCTGTTTTTGTTTCTGTTAAAATCTTCTATGTTACTTAGAAACTTAAATCATTTTTGTGAAAATCATTTTAACAAACATCGAAAAGATTTTTAGAAGTTATGCCCTTTAACCTAACTCTTCCTCCTTAAATTTCTGCTTTTTACAATTCTTTTCGCTAATTTTGTTATTACCGTTACTGACTACCATTAATTCATGAAAACTATCACTCATCCCTGCTATGGGAACCAGACAAGAGCACTGAAATTTTCGAAAAACTATTCTGCTACATGTTTTGATTGCAGGAATTTATGTAAACTAGAATCTGGCTCTTTCATCTTTAATGCTTTTGTTAATTTTATTGCTTTGTTTTGAACATTTGTTTTAGTCAATACAACACTGAAAGCTATATATTTCTACATTTTCTAGCATGTGGGTTTTTCAAGTTTCTTGGGCGGTGGGTACATATGGCTACGCGTAAAAATCTTGTTTCTTTTCTACCTTGTTGCTTCTGTATTCGTTTACTAATTCATAAATGAAAGAAAAATTTAGTTAACTACAACGGGGCATCATGTTTTCAGTTAATGTTACCCCAAGTTTAATCGTTTTTCCCTCTCAGTTGCTTTAAGTGAATCTTTGACTCAATTAGATACTTTTTTTCTCACATTTGAGACTAGCGAGTACCTATTTTTAGCCGTTTGAGATATCCTTTTCCCGCATAGGGGATCGAGATATCTCATGATTTCGGGGTTTGAGATATTTCTATCTGACCCCTTTGTGGGGGGTTGTCTCTCTTCAATCGTAAGCACGTGCGAAAATTGCAAGATGTCTGCCATCGCTTCGAATTTTCTTGCGATTTACCCAGTATTATTTGTTTTCTGATTTATTAAATCTTACTGTTTTTCTAAAGAATGAAAATGTACATTTGAACCAGAAACTTATTATGAACTACAAGATATGCGATTAATTTTTTAAACAGAGATTAAAAATTGCGCGCCAATTGTTGAAAATAAAGTTACCCTCCAGCTTCAATAAACGTTTACCAATTGTGACGTCATATTTTTTGCGGGAACGTTTTTGATATTTCTTTGTGAAAGTCATCGCTGATCATGGTTTTGCGAGTATTTTAGAGTGTTAAGGCGAGAAAAAGTATCAAACCCTCTTGAAAAGGCGAGATAGGCTGATCTCAAACCCTCAGGCTAAGATATCTTTTGTCCATCCCTCGGCAAGTCTCGGGATGGACATGATATCTTAGCCTTCGGGTTTGAGATCAGCCTATCTCACCCTTTCCCTTGGGATAGATACTATATGTCTCAACCCATGGGTGAGATAAGAATTTCACGTGCGGAAATACATTATGACGTTATCGACGTCATGGTAAATTGCTTAGATATGGCGGACGCCAACTAGAGTCTGGTTGTACAGAAACTTGTATTTTGTGAGAAAAACAATCAAACACCGTTGAAAATGCAAGATTAAGAAATCTCAGACACCCTTGGGTAAGATTTCAATGGTTCTCTGACCCGGCAAGCCTCGTCAGAGAAATACTTAAATATTACCCTTGGGTGTCTGAGATTTCTCGATCTCGCACTTTCAATGGTGTTAGATTGTATTATTCTCTTTTTTAATTTGACATTTTAATAAATAAATTAATAAAATTGTAAACTTACCTTATTTGATAAATTTCTTTTCAAAACAAATAAATTAGATTCAAAATTTTAAATTGTAAAACACATTTCAAAAGTTCACCCATGATAAAAGATGTCTGCATCACCTACTCATAAGTAGCTGTTTACTATGATATCATTTCGACAGGAAGCAAAAAACTTCATATATAAAATATTTCCTTGTAGAGTTTTTTTTTCTACTACTGTAGGTTATGCTTCCCATTAAAAAAACAATTAAATGAACGCAAGTGATTTGACTTGTATTGCAAAATAATATTTGAAACAAACACAGTGTCTTGTTTATGGTATGTGTGAACGATATGTAAGGCTCATCTCAATATGATCTAGGGCTACCATTGCGGTTGTGTCCAGTAGCACCTCAACAGGAATTGCTGATAGTTAAGGAGGTTCGCTCCTCAAGTTTTGGAATTTCTGTCAGATTTTCGAAATCCTCGGGTTTCATCCATTCAAAAGCATTATAATTTTTTGCCCATTGACCCCCAAATTTTTTCCCATAATTTCATTTTATACATATTTGTGAGCATTCTTAAAAAAATCATTGAATTCTATTTATTTTGTCACCTTCATTCGTGGTTAAACCTTGTTAATGTTAATCCAATGAAAAATCAGAGGAGTTCAGTTCCCGCCAAATTTTCAATCACTTAAATCTCAAAAACTAGATCATCAACCTATCAATTTTTTTCACTTAGATTACTTCTTTTTTAATTTTGTAACAAAAAATAATGTTTTTTGAAATCCTATTTATTTTCAAATAGAGTAGCGAACCTCCTTAAAAGAAATGATCATCTCAGTACTAAGGGTACGACCATTTCGTTTTTAGTAGAGGGCTTGGGCGATTTTGCCTCGAAAAATTATTTATTTTCATGAAAATCTCGAACAAATTATTTATTTTCACCAAATGTCACATAAGTTTTTTTATTTGCATTTGCAATAAAAATTTCATTCTTCAAATCAAAATCAAATTATTTATTTTCAAAACAATTAGAATTAGAATATTTATTTTTACTGAAACCAAGATTAAATTATTTATTTACCAAATCGCCCAAACATCCGATCGATCCCATCTGATAATCAAATAGTAGTCCCCTAGGTAAAAAAAAGAATGTTAAATGAGAGTTCGGACCGACAAAACTTCTAATTTCTCTCCAAGGGATTGATATTTATTTTAGAACTTTTTAATGATCGAATGAGGTGAAATTTTTTAAAGCCTTCATTTATAAGGCGGCCACGGAGATAAATACGCCTAATGAGATAGTCTTTATAATTGGTGCTACATTGTGCCTCTCGCGTTAGGAATACATTCCGTAAGCAGTAAAAGCTTGAATATACACGTATTGTTTTAATCGATGGGTTAAACTCACACCAAACATCAATTCAATACCTAAAGTTGGGATTAAAATTCTGGAAAATTGTTATCCGGGATGTTGTCTCCTTGACCTTTACCCCATTTCCTTTCTTTTTCATATTTCATGGAATTATTATTATCATGAAGTCCTTAAACAATCATAAAAGCTGACAAATCATAACTCAAACTGATTGGTAGCTTATTACTAATTTATCAAATATCAAATCAACATCCAAAATTTTCTATAATGAAAATAATAGAATTATATACTAGTATAATAAAAAAATTCTTCATACGATCATTTTTTTTTTGTCTGATCAGTTAAAAAATGAAAGTCAGAAGAAGTAGGAAGAGCACAATTAACCTAAAAGGTCTGAAAGTGACATAATGTTTATATGGTGAGCAAAAAAGAGTATTTAGCGAAAATTAAAATATGACCAAATATATATATATATATTGAATCGCTGGTCTCATTTGATTATGGATGTCCGCTGAAATGTAAAACGTTAGTTTGAGTTTGCGCTTAGCTGCAAGTTCCAGCCTTTTCAACAAAAAATGAAAAATGTGCAGATACTGTAAACATTATTTAATAAGCTTTAGATTTTGAACGGACATTGACTCTGCCAGGGAACCCACCGGTAATAAAGCTTAGCACTACCGATACTTATCATAAAAATTCTTAACTAGTATGTAAAATAGTAACTTGTACGCACAAGATGTGTAACTCGTGCGCACAAGATAGTAACTCGTGCGCACAAGTTGTGAAAAAAAATTATTCTGTTTTTCTGTGGCACTCCAGTGCTTCCGTATGTTAGTGTTTATTTTCATACAGGCGCACAGCTCCCTTTACGCAAAAAATCATTTGCTTGCACATATTTAAAAAAAATAAAAAACAAAAACAAAAACAAAAAAAAAAAGAAAAAAAGGAAGAGAGAAAAAAATAAGTAATAAGAAGAGTAATAGTTATTCAAAACAAACATGATTTTCTGTATTTATTTTATTTTTTTTATTTTTTGTATTTATTTTTTAGCCATTCAACACACATAGGGGAGGGTTTGGATCCAAGAAAACGAGTTTAACCCCCCCCCGAAATTTTTGCGCTTGTCCCAAGTCAGGAATATGTTGGTGATTTGCTTGTCCTTGTCTTCTTATAAAATTTTAGTTTCTTGATATTTGGGTTATTGGATGTGGTTTGTTTCCATTGATTTATACACTTTTTTTACCCTTTTGGGGCCATTTAGGACTTGCTATATGGTTTGAGGTTCCTCACTATGTTGAAGACCGTACGGTGACCCCTAGATGCTTTGTTTTGGGTCGTTTTAAGCTGGATATGGGATGTTGTCTCCTTGACATTTACCCCATTTCCTTTTCATATGATTTTCTGTCATTTTTTACGATGTTTGTATCCAGACTTCTATTCAATACAAGCTTTCAATATGAAGAAGTTGGCTTATTATTTTAAGAAGAAAAATGACGAACGATACCTCTGCCGAAGCTGATAAGGGTGATCCGGAGACTAGTTCCCAAAATATAGAAGATCGATGTTTCATCAAGAAAAATCATCTAAAGTAACAGATGATGACCTTTCAAAGCACGAGACTCAAACATACCTAATAATGGGTGAAAGCCGAACTCATATACAAGCTACATTTTCCAATCAAGGTAATGAATTATGCTTAAATGTTAACGTTTACCATTTGATTGTCGAGGTCGCTATTATGGATTTGATATCTCCAGATCAAAAACATTTTTTTCTAAAATAAAAAACAAAAACAAAACAAAAAAAAACAAACAAAACCAAAACAAAACAAAAAACAAAAGTACAAACAAACAAACAAACAAACAAAAAACGAAAGAAAATGGAACAAAACCAGACCCGTTATCGGAATGAGACTAAGTTTTTTTCGGCCATAAAGTTTAGGCACTGATGACATTTTAATGGATGGACAATCTAATTGATTGATAACAGGTCGGATGCATATTGAAGAAATTGTACATTTATGCAATCTTCGCGCAAAGTTCTATTTATTACGGCAACAAATTTCTACAATTTGTTCTTCATTATTTCAATTTTAATTTTAATTTTTAACCTTTTTTTTGGTAGATAGATTTAATAGTTGCAGATGAAAACTGAAATCTACCGTACTATAAGGTACGGGAGCGTATTAGGGCCACATTTTTATATTTTTTTTCAAAATGTCAACTTTAATCTTGGAATTTCCAACTTTAATCGTGATATTTCCAACTTTTATCTTGGAATTTCCAACTTTAATCTTGGAATTTCCAACTTTAATCTTGATATTTCCAACTTTTATCTTGGAATTTCCAACTTTAATCTTAGAAATTCCAACTTTAATCTTGGAATTTATAACTTTAATCTCGGAAATTCCAACTTTAATCTTGGAATTTCCAACTTTAATCTTGGAATTTCTAACGTCAATCTACCAGTTTCATCTTTAGTAAACAATGCTACAATAGCAATGGATAAGGACAAACTTGTAACTGTATACTTCAAGCAAGGATTGTGCCATAAGGACATTTTAAGGTGTATGTATATTCTACATGGACATGTTATGAGTGTTCGCACGCTAAAAAGAATCACACAAAGCCTCGGCTTTTACCGCAGAAATTCAAACGTGACATTGTTGATGCTGCATTGTTTTTTTTAGAGCAACGCGAAGCATTTGGTCAAATGCATGGCTATCGTTGGTTAAAATTTAAAATGTTTAGAAAAAGGACTCGTGGTTGATCAGGACACCGTTCGGGTCTTGAAACATATATTAGACCCAAATGGAATAGCCATTAGAAAGAAAGTATGACTTAGAAGACGTGTTTATTCTGTACCAGGTCCAAACGCATTGTGGCACATCGATGGATATGACAAGCTATCTAGATACGGAATACGCATTCATGGATGCATAGACGGATTTTCACGTCATGTAATTTGGTTTAAAGCTGGCATGTCAAATAAAAATCCGAATGTAATTGCTTGGTACTTTCTTGAAGGGATCCGGAAATATGGTGCTTATCCAAAGAGGGTAAGAGTAGATATGGGAACTGAAAATGTACACTTAAAGAGCATTCAAACATTCCTCCAATGAGACCACCACGATGAATTTGCAGGTGACAGAAGTTTCCTGTATGGCAAGAGTGTGAACAACCAGAGAATTGAGAGCTTTTGGGGTATGATAAGACGACAAGGAATTCATATTGGATAAACTATTTTCAAGAACTCAGTGAATCTGGGCTGCATGATGGAGGATATCTGGACCAAGAACTTTCGCGTTTCTGCTTTCTCCAAATGATACAGGTAGGCTGTAATGGAATGTGTATATCAAATTATAATTATGTCGTATCAGAAGTCAAATTATCTTGTAGATTATATTTTACTAATGGATATAGAGTAAATGAACACGAGACCACAATACATATGTTAACTCAAACTGCAATTAATTTTAATGAGCTGTATGACCATTTCAGAAATTAATTCCTCATCATAAGCATAAGTACCCAAAAAATATACATTATTTGTATGCACAAACTAAAAAGAGCAATAAACAACACTATTTAAATACAATTGTGCTATATTCGAGTCTCCGTGACTCTTCGTCAAGGCACATATAGATTGATCTAAGGTGTCGTTATCAGTCGAGATGTATTTACATGCTATGCTGAATGCATTAATACACAAACTAACAAAATTCAAAATTTGAAAAATCAACCTATCAGATTGTTTAAACACAGAGCTTAGGGGCTCAAGGGTCCTCAACTGATACATCCAAAATTTTTCTCTGTTTCGAATGGTCTCCTTGTCCCAATTGTGATCGGTTTCGATGATTTGGAATATCAAAAGAGTGTCCAGTGTTCCTCAGGTGACGTGTGAGTGGACAAATTCGGTTGTTTCTGTAGAAGGATCGATGATTATTAAATCTCAATCAAAATTGGGACAAGGTGACCATTCGAAACAGAGAAAAATTTTGATGGATCAGTTGAGAACCTTTGAGCCCCTCGGCCTCAATGAAAAAAATTCGAAATTTATAAGTTTTATGTAGCATATGTAGAGTGAAAATCGTAATTCAAAAAGTGAAGCGCGCGACATAAATAAGATATGAATCTGTGCTTTTTTTTGTAACGACATTTCTATTGGAATGTAGTGTTTACGTCACAGACAATGTGTTATACTGTCAGTGACTGTATGTCATAATGTCTATAGATGCAGTCAATGATTTAGACGTTTGTAGTTTAAGTATCAGGAATAACATAAGGACGTCTGTAGCCAAATGGCTTAGTGAACGATTGATATCACAAGTAAATCTGTTAGTAGTAATAGAAAAAGTAGAATAAATTGACGCTATAGATACGTATAAACAAACTGTCTGGTTACTAAAGACAAACTAAAAATTGATCGGCATCTAACAAACAATACCGCTCATGTCGACGCTAGGGGCCGTTTTGAACTAATTATTAGGTGTTAGGGTTTGTTCATTGTTGAAGGCCTCATGGTGGCTTCAAGATGAAGAACAAAAATAAAAGCGTTGTTCCATTGTTAAATTTGGTTTCACTGTATTTATTGTGATCTTGTCTCATGTACATTAACTCCTTATCCTTCTATTCATGTGTAAAATAGAATAAATCGTCATGTTATGTTTTTTCTATGATTACAGCAACAATTAGACGATATTAGCTTCATATGGAATAGGCACAGAATAAGGCCATACAGACAAAGGATTTCCAGGTGTGGACGACCTTTTATGTTGTACTATACCCCATCAATTGTCAACACTATAAACTATGGTTTTCCTATGAATGGAAAGGATGTTCGAACCTGTGAGGAAGAGATTAGACCGTTGGTCAGATCCAGATGTAGTGAATTAATTGAAAACTTGTGTACTTGTATAATGGAGGAGCATGATATCATTTTACCACAACATTCAGTTGACATGCGCAACTGGTACATATTTCTGAGAGAAGACATATTGAATAGCCTGTAGATATTATTTATTACCAAGACAACAAGTGTAAAATAAACTCTACTGTGAGTTGTAAAATATTCCGACTACTCTGAACAGTGTACAATAAGGTTGTAAGAAATAATCTAGGTGTGCGCGAGTTGTGAATGCGCATGTACATGGATTATAATTTTAAACATCACAGTAACAAACTGACGCACTTGTTCCTTTGATAACACAATTTAATTTTTATATAGCAATTTAATTAATTTATCAAAGATAAACTCTACTATTTATTGGCGTACTGAGGTCACATCTTCTTTATAATGAAATAGGTTACCAGCCCGAAATAGGGTTTTGGGCAACCTTAGATGAAATGCAAATATATAATAAAATGATGCAAATGAAATATGTTACCAGTCCAAAATAGAAAGCACAAATAATTGAAATGCTGCAAATATACAAAAATATGAAAGTGTAAATTAGATGAAGTTGTATATTTAACTTTCAAGAAATTATCATTTCGTACATAAGTGAACCCTGGCAACAGATATCCACAAGTACGAAAAAGTTTATGTTGATAAAGTAAATCAGTACTGGTGCGAACTGCAGAATCCGCCTAATTAAACCCTGGCAACAGATATTCAACGTAGGCGTCAAATTAGTTCTTTGTTATTGACTGGAATAGTCCACAAACACACTTCCATTTATGAATAAAACTTTCTTGAAGCTGTGACGAATGTTTCTCTGTTTATATATATATATATATATATATATATATAACACATATGTAATAACAAGACAGCAAAATAAGCAGATAATGTACGCTATCTGAAAAATACAAAAGAATGAAGCAGTATCTGATATATACAACAATTAAGTCAAGTATGTATAAAAGGTGTGGGTGGGTGGGATAAAATACTTTATATAAACTTTAAATGCAAAATTGTATAGTTTTCTGACCTGTGAGTTGTAAAATATTCCGACTACTCTGAACAGTGTACAATAAGGTTGTAAGAAATAATCTAGGTGTGCGCGAGTTGTGAATGCGCATGTACATGGATTATAATTTTAAACATCACAGTAACAAACTGACGCACTTGTTCCTTTGATAACACAATTTAATTTTTATATAGCAATTTAATTAATTTATCAAAGATAAACTCTACTATTTATTGGCGTACTGAGGTCACAGCTTCTTTATAATGAAATAGGTTACCAGCCCGAAATAGGGTTTTGGGCAACCTTAGATGAAATGCAAATATATAATAAAATGATGCAAATGAAATATGTTACCAGTCCAAAATAGAAAGCACAAATAATTGAAATCATATACAAAAATATGAAAGTGTAAATGAGATGAAAATGTAAATCTAACTTTCAAGAAATTATCATTTCGTACATAAGTGAACCCTGGCACAGATATCCACAAGTACGAGAAAGTTTATGTTGATAAAGTAAATCAGTACTGGTGCGAACTGCAGAATCCGCCACTAAACAAAGTCAGGTAAACTGACCTTGTTATCGCCACCAGTACGGTAATATTACATGTCTGTTTTGAGTGAAATGTAAATATTTAGATTTAGTACATGTTAATTGTTGAAAATAAAACTCAGAAATCGCAAATAAATTTGATGTCAGATATCAAAATATATTCCGATTCCCGATATCTACAAGGAAACTCTGTGATACTAAAACGTACCAAACGATTCCCGAAGCCATGGACCTAGTTCGCCATTTGGAGGTGATATGTTGCAAATATTGTTAACAAAATCAAATAATGCTTGTTTTAATCGGAAGAGAAACAAATCATTACCAATGTGTGACAAATGAAATATAACAAATGAAAAAGTGAAGTACCTAGCTCTGAAATTTCAGGGTACCTTATGTAATAACCTCCCTTGTTTAATACATATGTTGCGACGAGGCTATTTAACCTAACACGGACCTTTTCAAGAGAATTATGGTTTGTTTGATTTCTGTAGTGTAACCCTGGTAGGATTTGAGACCATACAATTTTAGTATTAGGCAACAGTTTGATTATTTTGTCAAATGTTTTGATCATATTATAACCTAAAACGCAGGAATTAATCTGACCAATATCATTCCCCCCGCAATGTAAAACTAACATATTAGGTTCATCATCATCTAGCGTAAGTAATAAGTAACCGCTTCCAAGTCAGTCCTCTTTTCCCTTGCCACCATAGCTGAGTGTTAAGGCGTAATAAACCAAGATGCGTGCTGTCAACAGTGTTTCGGGAATGGATAAATGCATGCTTTACTATTGATGAACCGACAATCCAGATCTTTTTTTGCGACCCTGAAAGTCTTAAACTGACAATCAGTCACAAGCAAGCTTAAATATAACATGTTCTTAATTGTTTTGACATTTATTGTCAATAATTCTTAATTTTTCTGTAGGTATTCTAATATACGATTTATATGCATTAGATTCCCATCGACCAACTTCCTTCACTTTTTCGTCACCAAAACCTAATTTTGATGACATAGTGGCAGCCCCGACCCTTAAACTGTGTGTTTGATAACTTTTGGATGACGGAATTTTAGAACGAGATAATGACTTTTTCAGGACAGCATTGAATTGATATCGCGTGACTGGTATTCCTCCATAGTGTATGAACAAATGACCATGCAAAGCAGGTCGTAGTCTCAAAAATATTTTCATAGATTTAACTGGGCATAAATGTGAATCAGTAGCGGCTAAACATATCACAGTGCCTTTCCCTGTTTGGTCTGTCTTTGAAAAACGCAAATGCAAAAGCATATTTGATTCATCATTACTGAAAGTAATATTCTCTCTTAATAAAACATGTGAATGTACGAACGACTTGTTTAAAACTAACTCGCCTATTCTGAAAAATCCAAAATATGCAACTGAAAATAAGGCCGAAAACAAGGCAGTTTCGTAGGAAGAGGTGCACACTGACGGCAAGATACTTAGTAATTTTGATAAAATTTCAGGAGTAACTGGAAGCCGGGAATCTATGCGTGTCTCGTTGGTGTTTTTGTTCCATAATATAAGTTAAGAAGCCAAAGCTCCTGGTCTACAGTACCCCATGGGGCCATTGGACTACGGGATAAAATACTTTATATAAACTTTAAATGCAAAATTTTATAGTTTTCTGACTTGTGAGATGTAAAATATTTCCGACTTCTCTGAAGAGTGTACAATAAGGTTATAAGAAATAATCTAGGTGTGCGCGAGTTGTGAATGCGCATGCACATGGATTATAATTTTAAACATCACAATAACAAACTGACGCACTTGTTCCTTTGATAACACAATTTAATTTTTAGCAATTAAATTAATTTAAATTTTTATAAATGAATACAAGTGGCACATCGATGTTGCAAGTTATTTAAGTTACGGTAGATACGGGACGCACATTCATTTATTTCACGCCATGTGATTTGATTAAAATCTGGTGTATCAATTAATAACTAAAATGTAATGATAGCTTGATACTTCGACTTATGACTATCATTTTACTGATTATTATCAATAATACAAGCTGTCAATTAATAATTATTTTTCTTTTGTCGTGATGCTATGTATCTGCTTTTATTATCTCTAATATTTCATATTATGTATAGACATTCAAAATAATAATAAATAGAGGAATGCTAACAGTTTCCAAAAAAAAAATACTGTTATTATATTATAACCCTTATCATAAATTGAAGCAAAGTTTACGGTCGTACTTGCGGACGACGGACGCTAAGTAATTGCAAAATCTCACTTTTCCTTTCATCAAGTGAGTTCAAAAGGATGTTTGGCGTCAGAGGAATCTCGTATAACCCAAAATATTATAAAGACAAAACTGCAGAACATTGCCTGGTTCAGTCTACCAATTGACAATTGTTAGTGCTGATATCAAGTTCGGCTATCCCGCTGTCCTTTTACTATTGTGTTTGTCTGTCTTTCTAAAAATGAAGGTTTTGGATTCGTTGCGTGGTCGTAAAAGTACCGATACCATGTCCAGGTATCCCGTTGTCCTTTCGATATTGTGTTTTGAAATGGCTGCTTTGCCGTTTTAATAAATGAATTCTATTAATAATTTGCTATGAACAATATGGTTATTACTTGGCATCGGTCTTCGTTTCCAATCATTGTCATTCTATCATGGTCTTTTGAACATATGAGCTTTTGCCAATATATCTAAATTGTTCTTATAGCTTAAATATGCTTTCCTCTGTAATTATGGAACAAATTCTAACCAAAGATTGGTGAAAGGAATCTTGATTTGTAATGTTTTCCCGAATTCCAACCAAGATACCTGCTGTTATTATAAATATAAAAATATAAATATGTTGTGCGATGGCCACAAATTAACTATGGAGCGAAATAAAATGGTATAGTTGGCCACAATTAAAAGGTAAAAAACACAAAATGTACAAATTAAAAAACACATAAAAATGACAAAAATGGAAAGAGAGGAAGGGAAAACTGCCCAACGTTTGGCCTATATGGCCTTCGACTAGGGGACTACCGCACTACCGGGCTAAATACGTCCGTCCGTCCATCGTAAACTTTTTCAAAAATCTTCTCCTCTGAAACCACTGAACCAATTTTAACCAAACTTGGCCTGAATCATCACCAGGGCATCCTGTTTCAAAATTGTATCCGATGAGTCCGAGGACCAAACAACATGGCTGCTGTTACTAAAAATAGCAGGGGTAAATTGCTGTTTTTTGCAAATAACTCAAAAACCGTTACAGATATTAAAAATCTGACATTGGGTAAAAGTGATTAGCATGACAAGATCTACCTGCCTGCGATTTTGAAGAAAATCTGATTACCCATTTTGGAGTTAATTATCAAAGAAACTATAACAGATAGAAGTCAACTTTAATTGCAAAAATGTTCAGCATACCAAGATCTATCCACCCTGAAATTTTGGAGAAAATTCATAAACCCTTGTAGGTGTTATTGCCCTTTTTTCACAGAATTTTCAAAATATTCATATTTTTCAATTTTTATTTCCAAAACTATAGAAGATGAAGGTTAAGTGTAAATTGATAAAATGTTTGCCATGCTGTGGTGAGTTCGAAACGGGTGTTGAAAATCGTTCGTAGACCGCCATTTTCAAAATGGCTAACAAAAAGGCGGGAAAATTCAACATTGTTCGATTTCAATAAAATTTTGTTTCCAAATAGATATTGATGTTGCGACTTTAAAAACCAGTGTTGAAAATTGTTTGTTGACCGCCATTTTCAAAATGGCCGCCAAGAAAGGCGGAAAAATTCAACTTTGTCCGATTTCAATGAAATTTGGTTTCCAAATAGGTATTGATGTCGCAACTTCAAAACTGATGTTAAAAATTGTTCGTTGAATGCCATTTTCAAAATGGCTTCCAAAATAGGCGGGAAAATTCAACATTGTCCGATTTCAATGAAATTTCGTTTTCAAATAGATATTGATGTTGCGACTTCAAAAACTGATGTTGAAAATTGTTTGTTGAACGCCTTTTTCAAAATGGCCGCCAAAAAAGGCGGGAAAATTCAACATTGTCCAATTTCAATGAAATTAGGTTTCCAAATAGATATTGATGTAGTGATGTGTTTCTTCATAATATATGAAATATGTTTAAACTAGATTATAAAGGGGAACCCCTGCCAAATTTTTTTTATGGAAAGGGGGACTTGGAATGTTTTGATTTCAGCAATATGTATTATCTGAATTATAAGGGAAATCCTGCCCCAATTTTTTTTTTTGAATGATGGTCTGAAATGGGTTGTAATGGATAGTGGGGCTTTAGATTACCATGGAAACTGCTGAATCTACTTGCCCAATTGGAACCATACTTGGTGACAACTGTCAATATCCGGTACCTATCGAATAATGTTTTTGGTAAGTGCATGTATTCCAAGATGGCCGCCAGCGGGGGACATAGTTTAACATTTGACCCTATGGGAAAAACACATTCAAAGACATTCTTCTCTGAAACTACTTGGTCAGTTGGAATCACAACTTAATTGGTCACAATAGGCCTTTAATGATCTTAAAAAATTATGTCTTACAAGTATGCACCTTATCCAAGATGGCCGCTAGCGGGGACCATTGTTTAACACTGGACCTATGGGGAAAACACGTTCAAAGATTTTCTCCTTTGAAACTTCTAGAAAATGAGACACTTAAACATTGGGTTAATTTGGGCTGCAGTTTATGCCAGTCATGGACCAGGTGAGCTATACAGGCTCTTGAGAGCCTCTGGTTCAATTGTAGATCCTTGTTGCTGGTGCTACTCCAAACCAATTGATTGACTATATATAATTTTACGCAATAAAACGAGTTATACTGTGTGGAGCTAAAACAATTCTTTGTAACAGTCTTCATTTAGTCTAGAAATATGATTGAATTAGCAAAAGAGAATACGATAACTCAATTTACACATAAGAGAAGGTTTTTATGTCTTATTTGAAGTTGAGCTATTTGACATGACATCATAAAGCGTCTTGCTCCTTTCATCAATTTTGATTTTTTTTATATTGCCATATTGCCATTACTTGGGTTGGTTTTACGACGGTGAAGGCAGCTGCTACTGCGAAACGTTAAAGAACAGAATATGAACTAGCGTAGCAATGACAACAACATACAGACATTTTTAAAATAAGAGCAAAAGATCCAGACACAGAATTACAAATATCATTTCAAGCAGCAGCCGAAAAAAAAACAGCCACCACTACCGTAAAAAAAACAACATATGCAGCAACGGCAGCTATATGGTGAAATGAGCCGATCAAAAGTGATGAACTGGGCATGCGAGTGTACTCAACAAGAGAAATGGAAAGCATGGGAAAACAAAGACATCCATAAAGGACAATGACCGAACAGTTCCGAGGGACAATCCAAGGAGAATCTCGTGATATGCCAAAAACAAACACCAGGGCGCTTCTGTGAAAACCGACATAGACGTGATAGATGACACACCATTTTCCGATGGAGCCCTCATCGAACTTCGATATGTAGGGTCATTTTCGGTGAAAGGGAAAAGAAAACAATCACTTCCGGTCACCGCGTAGGCTAAACCCCTCTACAGCATCTGGGCTAGTAGCCAGGTACTTTCGGTTGAGCATGTCAAACGTAGAGGGATCGTTTCTGGTCATGTGAATTCCGGTGATATGATTTCCGGTCCACGAACGCAAAGACGTCATATCCGATATTTCCATATCAGCTCTACCTCAAATACGACCTGAATACCTCCTCTTTATTACTTAAAACATAATCTTATGTCTCATTATCAGATTAAAGAGCATGTGCATCATTTAGGGATTTGTTTTACTAGCTAAAACCTACATTAAAAGACAAAAAAATCGAAAGACAATTAAAATTTTGTAAAAATATGAAACGAGGAGATATGTACAAATATAGTAAATGCTCATAGACCATAATTAAATATTTAGTGTTGTACATGCGTTATACGGCCAAGCAACCATTCCAAAACCAACTTTTAAAACACAGACAAACACAATATCGAAAGGACAACGGGATACACGGACATGCTATCGGTACTTTTACGACCACGCAACCAATCCGAAACCAAAATTTAGAAAGACAGACAAACAAAATAGTAAAAGGACAACGGGATAGCCGAACTTGATATCGGCACTAACAATTGTCAGTGGTAGACTGAACAAGGCAATGTTCTGCATTTTCAGTTCTCATATCTGCTCTTATAATATTTTGGGTAATACGAAATTCCTCTGACGCCAAACATCCTTTTGAGCTCACCTGATGAAAGGCAAAGTGAGATTTTGCAATTACTAAGCGTCCGTCGTCCGCAAGTACGACCGTAAACTTTGGTTCAATTTATGATAAGGGTTATAATATAATAACAGTATTTTTTTTGGAACTGTTAGCATTCCTCTATTTATTATTATTTTGAATGTCTATACATACATAGCATCACGACAAAAGAAAAAGAATTATTAATTGACAGCTTGTATTATTGATAATAATCAGTAAAATGATAGTCATAAGTCGAAGTATCAAGCTATCATTACATTTTAGTTATTAATTGATACACCAGATTTTAATCAAATCACATGGCGTGAAATAAATGAATGTGCGTCCCGTATCTATCGTAACTTAAAGCGATGTGCTACTTGTATCCTATTATAAGAATATAATAAATAATATCTACAGGCTATTCAATATGTCTTCTCTCAGAAATATGTACAAATCGCGCATGTCAAATGGATGTTCTGGTAAAATAATATCATGCTCCTCCATTATACAAGTACACAAGTTTTCAATTAATTCACTACATTTGGAAATGACCAACGGTCCGATCTCTTCCTCACAGGTTCGAACATCATTTTCATTCATAGGAAAACCATAGTTTATAGTGTTGACAATTGATGGGGTATAGTACAACATAAAAGGTCGTCCACACCTGGAAATCCTTTGTCTGTATTGCCTTATTCTGTGCCTATTCCATATGAAGCTAATATCGTCTAATGTTTGCTGTAATCATAGAAAAAACATAAAATGAAGATTTATTCTATTTTACACATGAATAGAAGGATAAGGAGTTAATGTACATGAGACAAGATCATAATAAATACAGGGAAACCAAATTTAACAATGGAACAACGTTTTTATTGTTGTTCTTCATCTTGAAGCCACCATGAGGCCTTCAACAATGAGCAAACCCTAACACCTCATAATAAGTTCAAGACGGCCCCTAGCGTCGACATGAGCGGTATTGTTT
>MJUU01034251.1:45777-57904 GCA_002080025.1 Modiolus philippinarum
TCTATATGTGCCTTGACGAAGAGTCACGGAGACTCGAATATAGCACAATTGTATTTAAATAGTGTTGTTTATTGCTCTTTTTAGTTTGTGTATACAAATAATATATATACATATGTACCCTATTTTTGGGTACTTATGCTTATGATGAGGAATTAATTTCTGAAATGGTCATACAGCTCATTAAAATTAATTGCAGTTTGAGTTAACATATGTATTGTGGTCTCGTGTTCATTTACTCTATATCCTTTAGTAAAATATAATCTACAAGATAATTTGACTTCTGATACGACATAATTATAATTTGATATACACATTCCATTACAGCCTACCTGTATCATTTGGAGAAAGCAGAACCGCGAAAGTTCTTGGTCCAGATATCCTCCATCATGCAGCCCAGATTCACTGAGTTCTTGAAAAAAGTTTATCCAATATGAATTCCTTGTCGTCTTATCATACCCCAAAAGCTCTCAATTCTCTGGTTGTTCACACTCTTGCCATACAGGAAACTTCTGTCACCTGCAAATTTATCGTGGTGGTCTCTTCGGAGGAATGTTTGAATGCCATTTAAGTGTACATTTTCAGTTCCCATATCTACTCTTACCCTCTTTGGATAAGCACCATGTTTCCGGATGCCTTCAAGAAAGTACCAAGCAATTACATTCGGATTTTTATTTGACATGCCAGCTTTAAACCAAATTACATGACGTGAAAATCCGTCTATGCATCCATGAATGCGTATTCCGTATCTAGATAGCTTGTCATATCCATCGATGTGCCACATTGCGTTTGGACCTGGTACAGAATAAACACGTCTTCTAAGTCATCCTTTCTTTCTAATGGCTATTCCATTTGGGTCTAATATATGTTTCAAGACCCGAACGGTGTCCTGATCGACCACGAGTCCTTTTTCTAAACATTTTAAATGTAACCAACGATAGCCATGCATTTGACCGAATGTTTCGCGTTGCTCTAAAATAAACAATGCAACATCAACAATGTCACTTTTAAATTTTCTGCGGTAAAGGCCGATGCTTTGTGTGATTCTTTTTAGCGTGCGAACACTTATAACATGTCCATGTAGAATATACATACACCTTATAATGTCCTTATGGCACAATCCTTGCTTGAAGTATACAGTTACAAGTTTGTCCCTATCCATTGCTATTGTGGCACTGTTTACTAAAGATGAAACTGGTAGATTGACGTTAGAAATTCCAAGATTAAAGTTGGAATTTCCGAGATTAAAGTTAGAAATTCCAAGATTCAAGTTGGAATTTCCAAGATTAAAGTTGGAAATTCCAAGATAATAGTTGGAAAAATCAAGATTAAAATTGGAAATATCAAGATTAAAGTTGGAAATTCCAAGATTAAAGTTGGAAATATCAAGATTAAAGTTGGAAATTCCAAGATTAAAGTTGACATTTTGAAAAAAAATAAATAAAATGTGGCCCTAATACGCTTCCGTGCTTATACGCTTCAGAAATAACCAAAATTTATTTTGTTCTCATTCATGAAGGAATAACTTAATTAATACCGAAATTACTGTTAATTTGTTTCTGCATATGACCATTTCTACAATTTATGGCTATTCAGAGGGTGTAACCCCCCTTTTTTTGACTCCGGTCTTGGGAATCATTTTCGGCGTACTACGGACTTAACCTCTTGAGTCTATGGACTCCACGGACTCAAAAATCATGGCATTTTGGACTTGTACTTCAAATTTCAAAAAAAAAATCAAAAAATAAAAAATGGACTCTGGACTTAATCTCAAATTTCTAGTGTACTCTGGATTAAGGGGGTAGCGGGTTATATCCTCAATTCTGTGCAGATAAAATCTAAATATTTAGAAGACCATAAGGCTACAATAAAAAAGTCATAGTTTCGCAACCCCTCACCACGCCGATCTTTAAAAAAAAAAATAAAATAAAATTTGCCAACTCTCCCCATTTTTTCTTAATTTTTTTTTATGAGAATCTATTTTTATTGTGGCTTAAACTTAAATATGTTTAAAAACTGAGAAATTAAGCAATGATCTACTTGGAAATAAGCTAAGGGCACAGCTTTGCTTAAGGGAGACACCAATGTAACGGCAATTTAGATTTTGCAAGTTTCTAAATATAATCGGCTTTCGAGTCAGCACCGAAGTACTCACTACAGACTTGTGAATACCCTCAGGGGCTACCAGTCCACCAGCAGAGTCATCGACCCAGTGGTAACAAATAAATAAATACCAGACTTAAGATTATTTGGAGTTCTTGGCATAGCACCTGGATTTTTGTTCCATGGGATTTGACTACAGAGCTGTCCTGGAGTGTCAAGTAGTGGTTCGAGCTATGCTCTGTCTATGCAAGGTAGTAAGGTCATGATACGGAAATAATGGCCTCTAACAGATGATATAAAAACTTTGTTGAAAAACTCAACGCTTCATGCAGTATAAAGACTTCCTCCATATATGCTCCAAAATGGAAATCTCAAAAGGCGGTATAGAAAACTAAATTTCCTGCCTTTACCCATTTTTCCTCCTTTACAAAAGCAATCAAACCTCTTTGTCTTGGTGTTCCTTCCACCCTTATTTCATATTTCTTTAAACTTTTTGAATTTATCTATTTGTTGTCGGCCTGATCCTGATGTAGATGAAATCTAACTAACCAACTAATCAATCAATCAATCAGTTGAAAGAATATCGGTTTTGGAAAGGAAGAACTCCTCAAACTTGCTGTCATTTGGCAAAGCTTTTTGTTTTTTTTTTAATTTTTGTAAAGGATATACTATGGCCAAGTGTGAATTCGTAATCCACGAGCCGGAGGCGAGTGAATTGTTTTTCACGGATTCACACTTGGCCATTGTATCTCTTACTCAAACCTTTGTTGAGAAATCAAAGTAATCAAGAGATTAAACCGATTAGCTCTTATTAAATAACTGCATTGTTATAAAATAGTAATTAGATAAGCGCTAGTCCCTTTAAATATTTATGTCTTTATGGATGAAATTCACTCAGTAACAAATAAGAATTATATAGAAGAAGTTGTTCTCATTTCAAGTTAAATTATAAGTAAGTTCTAATATTTTATATGCGGTTCCTGTTTGTTTCCTAGCAAATCGAGAAGGCGTTTAAATTTGGTGAATCATTATTTGTTAATACTAGTAGCCGTTTATAAAGAACAAAGAACAGAGAGACAGTAAGTTTATGTTAATAATGATTATTAATGTTAAAAAAATGAATTACAAGTATTTATATATTAAAAAAAATCAATGTTTAATATTTATAATTCAATTATAGATATTAACAAACTATTTATAAATATTTATGATAAATTATCAATAAATCTGCATTTTTTACGCTTTAACATGGCATAATACCAGCTTTTTGATAAGTCAATAATATGATTGTTTCTAATTATATTATTTTCTGTTTGTAAATAAAAAAACCGGTTTTCAAAATTTGAGTTCAGTATGGGCATATTTTAGAACAATAACAATTGAACTGTTCCAAAGTTAAAGTAAGGAGTATAGATATTCTAGCATATCATTGTCCGTGGATTATTACATGTAAGAAATGTTGCAAGGTGCGAGGAAATATTGTTGATGCAAGATAAGTTTATTATTTAAATTTTTTTTGCAATAAATCTGTCTTCATGGGGATATCAGTTGACTTGAGGAGACAAACTTTGAGCAAACTAATGCTGCATTCACATGGGTGTTTAATCCGATTGAATTCGAATTCAATTCGAATGAAACGTTAAACGTGTCCACACGTTATTTTCTCAATTAGAATTGGATTCGAAATAACTAATTCGCTTCGTTAATGTCCAATTCACATTAACGTCAACTGACGTTCGGACATAATGCATATTCTAACATAGTTCTTGTTAATCGTCAACCAGATATAATACTCGATAACCATATATTTCGCACATGTGCAAATGGTATCGGAATATGAGTAAACGAGATGAAAAGCAACAATGTTTTTAATTTTGTTCGTTTTTAGCTTATGAAGGAAATAAAGGTTAAGAACAATTTTTAACCAAATCAAGTCATTCAGATACGTAAATGTGTATTGCTTTGCTTTCGATTTCAATTTTGAACTTGCATCTGTTTGAAAACGTAAGATTGTGTATTATGACGTCATAGACACAGAAAGCAATGAAGGCGAGAAATCTGCCTTCTCTTGGGTCGCTTCAGAATGGAAAATTCCATTTTCTGTCATATTAGAATAATTCATTTAACCATGGGCTATGCCTTTATATTCGTAAATTTAACCCCTCGCTAACGCTCTGGGTTAAATTCGAATATAAAGGCCCAGCCCATAGTTAAATTTCCAATAACCATATCTGCCATGAATTATTTCTTAATAAAAGATGTCGGACAGGGCGCGGTCGACATAAAATCAGAGAGCTTAAAAATGTATATTTGGAAGTGTTATACTAAATTTTGAAAGAATTTATTCCGTAGATATGTAGACTTATGTAAATATTATGAACTGCTGGTATTAGTATGTAATTTGTTCTAATTAATACTAAGATTAAAAGAAAAATTAGTCAGAGATCAACGCCGTCACCCGCAGGTAGAACAAACAACAAGTGTAAACAGTGTAAAACTATGGAGAATACAAATCAGAGTTCGTGACTGGACAACTCAGTGAGTAACATTTTTGCTGAAGCTAATCAAACATTATATAGTTACAATTATCCCACCACTCCATTTATCCGTATCAACCACACGGGTCTCATCCTACTCAAGCATGTGTTTCAACATCGAATCCACGACCCCCTTCACATTGAGGTCGCCATTTCCATAAATAACTATACTTGAGAAAATTGAATAGAGACTTCTTAATATTCAGTTATGAACACATTTATGTCAGACATTAAAGTTTGTTTAAAAGTAAGGAGTAACTCCATCTTGCATAGCTCTGTCCTTAGCTGATTTTGGCTTTCATATTTAGATCTTATTGATTACTTGTTCTCTATCAATTTTTACACGTATTTCGGTTTATGGATTTCCAACTGTTTTGATTTTATCTGTACAGAAGAGACATAAGTTGTCGAAATGCGCATATGCAGAAACAAATTTACAGTAACTTCGGTATTTTGTTATATTTACTTGATATTTTGGATGATCTAAGCCATAGGTTGGAAAACATAGAAAAAACATTGTGCAAGAGTTGGCAAAGACATGTGCAAGAGTTGGCAAAGACATTTAAACAACAAATGCAGCAACAATCATCAGAATTACATAGTCGTGTAGAGTATATCGAAAATGAGAAAAAATGGCTGAAGGGTGAAAACTGGAAAATGAAAGGTAAGGTAATTGGGTCCCCGACAAGGTGAATGAGAGACGATCTAATTTCTAAAGGTATACCTGATGTCGAAAACTATTCTGAACCTGAGGATACAGAGTAAAAAGAATAAACATTTATAAATGGAGTTTTGGAAATATGGGATGAAATTAAATTTCACGTAGTACATAGATTAAAGCCTAAACCAGATAGAAAACCCGGAAACATAGTTTCGAAATTCGAAAGTAGGAAAGTTAGGAATCAGGTACTGGAAAAATCTAGGGAAAAACTGAAAGATAATCAAAATTGTGTTGTCAATGAGCAATATCCGATGGAAGTAATACAGAGGCGAAAAGCAGTAATACCCATTATGATAGATGCCAGAAAGAAAAAAATCATACAGCTAGTTTAAATGATGCCAAACTTTATATAGATGGCAGCTGGTACATCCCACCTCCAACACAGCCTTCCCTACTTATCAGCAACCAATGCAGTTTAGACAATAGAGGTGTGGTGCAAGAGGTCGAGTTTGTAAGGACCCATAGAATAATATACGAAGTGACATTGGCACTATTATTTCTGATTTAAAACTTTGTTTATCTTAATTTTTGTGGACTTTAAACTAGATAATTATGTGCCTAAATGAACAAATAAGTTAAAATTCTCGTCGAACTACGATACAAGGTAAAACAATATATGAGTAATGCTAATTGTTGAAGGCCTCATGGTAACTTCAAGATGAAGAACAACAATGAAAGCGTTGTTCCATTGCTGTGTTTTACAATGTATTTGTAGAGATTTTGTCTCATTTGCAGTTACTCCATATTCCTTCATTGTTAATATACATGTCAAAACGTAAAAAAATCTGATTAAAAACATAAAGACACGTTTGTTTGGTATCAAAGTGTGCATGTTAACCAAATAATTATGGTTACAAACTTTTAAATTTATATAAAAAGGTAAATATTGCAAATTCACGTGTTTGTGTGTGTTGGAGGTGCAGGTGAAAAAACGTGTAAAGACAAAAGCGTTGTAGATTATTTATCAGGTTGGTGGAAACCCCAATTGGGCTATTATATCCCAATTAGGCTATTATATCCCAATTGGGATATATAGCTATATCCCAATTGGGATATTTGACCAGTTATTTGTTAATAACATTTTGGGGGTTTAATGCTGCATCATGATACATAGAAATAATAAATCTATAGGGTTAGAGATTTCAGGGGATATACTTCTGTTGTCAAAAGGATGCTGCAAATTGTCTGCAGATCGGTTAATGATAAAAAGAATTAGTCACTTTGATTAAGCGATAACTTAAGCTGTAAGGAGTTAACAACCGTTCTATGCTGCTTCTCTTGAAGAAATATTTATCTAGAGTCAAATTAAGCAAAATGTAATACTATGATAAAGAAAGTTTTTCATTAGTAAACAAATGAAGTATGGAGAAAAAGTCATATGAATATGATTTTTGATTTCCTCTAGAGTTACCTCTCTTTGTCCATGTTTTAGAAAATGCTATGAATGTGCAAAATGTAGGTTTTAGCAATGGTGTTTGAAACCTCAATATCTTTGCATATTTTACAAACTAAACTTCAAATTTATTCTTAAAGTATTTCACAGACATCTCGTTTCTCATGCCTTGATAATCGAACTATTTATAATTGCGATAATCTGGAATTATGACAGAATCAAATGCATACTTTTACATTCTTAAAATGTTTGTGCTGGTGAAATGCAGCATTATTTAAAAGATGCCGATATGTCATTTGATGACTAAAATCACGAAGTTTCTCATATTTTATGTTTCATTACGCGGCAGTGAAATGTGAAAAAATGATTCATAAAAAACTGGTCAAATACCCCAATTGGGATATAACCGTATATCCCAATTGGGATATAATAGCCTAATTGGGATATAATAGCCCAATTGGGGTTTCCTCCAACCTGTTTATTGTAATCATCCAGATTATTTATCTTAATCCAACATTTTAAAATAGACGAATTCGTTCCGTTATTATCTGACTGTCACTGTTTGGTACAGATTAGTTTTCAGTCTCGTTTAAATCAAACGAATTTACAAATTCATTTATTATGATTACACGCGCGAACAATTTGTCAAGTAGAAATTGGAAACAAGATTACGTTAATATTCACTTTGACCGCGATCATATTCTTTCAGATATATTGCCGGAGTTAGATAATCTGTCTTCGGCCAATAATACTAGTCAAGATGACTTCAATAATGTAGTGGAAAATTTTAATTCAAATTTTATAAACGCGACAAAGGAAACTTTCGGTATGATTCGACCGAAACGAAATTACAATAAAAAGGAAAATTAAAAGCCATGTTAAAACAGATTATGTTAAATTGATTAAAACAACTTTCACAAACCTCGTAAGAGGTATAGCTTTTTGAAAAATGTCGAAATTAGAAATTCGATGAGACAGGCTAGTAAAAATATAAAGTTACATTAAATAAAGCATATAGAGACTATCAACATAAAGCGGCAAATAATTTGCGTAATATATCGAAGAAAAAGTACGAAAGAATTATGGCAAATCTTAACCGAATAAATAAAAATGTGCAGAACAATAGAAAATGACCTACACATTAGATATAGATTTTAGAGACATACATGCCGACGCGGAAATATTTTTAAATTGTCCTATAACTGAGACTGAAATAAAGGATGCTATTAGATACTTAGAAAAGGTGGATCATCAGGAAATGATGAAATTTTAACCGAATATATAAAAAAAAATACCTTAGACGATTTAATGCCTGTCTACATAAAACTTTTAACCTTATACTTGATCCGGAAGTATTCCTCAATATTGGAACATAGGTACGATGATAAGAATTTATGGTTCTTAAACAGACCCAGATATTTATAGAAGCATTACGCTAAATTCATGTCTAAGAAAAACCTTTTCATCAGTTTTTAATAATAGGTTGAATATATTTTCAGACCACATTGGACTTACTTCTGAAGTGCAACATGGTTTTCGAAGGGGATTTTCTACAGTGAATAACATATTTGTCTGGTTTGCCTTAATTTTGATTTATTTATATTCTAATAAAAAAAATTCTATTGCACTTTTGTAGATTCAAAAGTGCTTTTGATACAGTATGGAGAGCACGACTTTGGCAAAAGATTAAAAAAAAAAAATACTGTAATCTATAACATGTATCAAAATATTAAGACTCGTATTAAATATGGCAAAGAGTTCTCAGACTTCTTTTATTGTGAGGTTGGGGTCAAACAGGGAGAGAATCGTATTTCTGAACGATCTAAAAGACTTTTAGTAATAATATAGGCTATTTACAAAAAAAACATACTTTTATTAAGAAACTTTACTATTGTATATAAAGTTGTTTATCATATGTTAAGTAACATTTTGAATATGTGATACAGTGCATGACTTTCATTCCGTATTCACACTATGATGTCATACCCTTTATCGCATACCCTTTATCGTATGGCTTACCCTTTATCACATACCCTTTATTGCATAGCTAGCCCTGTATCATACCCTTTTTCCAAAAAAAAAAATTCAATTCGACCTATTTATTACAAAAAAATTGGGGCAATAAAAATTTAGGTGGTAAAAAAGAATTGGGGGTTAAAAATTTTGGGGGTAACAAAAATTTTTTGGGGAAACAAAAATTTGTTTTGGGTGATTTTTTTTTTTTTGTGGAGATCAATTAAAAAATCTAGCAAAACTTTTTTCCTTTTTATATTAGATTTTAAGAAAAAAATTATTAGAACAGGCATAAAAATCACTTTATCCCTTGTACCGGAAAATAAAGTAGTCCAATTAATTGATCTTCAGTTGAAACAATTCGACTCATTGGTATCACTGATATTAGTATATGCATAAAAAATTTGGAGATATGAAAATAAAAACTAGTATCGAAAGATAACAATCACAATTTGTAAAAATATTCTAAAAGTAAGAAATAGTACTCCAATTTTTTTTATGGCGAACTTGGTAGATCTTCTTTGAAAACTATTATCAAACAGAGAATGGTTTTATTTTGGAATAGTTTACTTGGATGATACCAAAACAAGTATACTCTGACAAAAGTCAGAATACTCAAGATGAGTTTTAGTTAATTTTTTCATTGATTTATATAAATCTAATTTTTGCATAGGCAATGGCCATTTTGACAAGTTACTGTTCTTTATTCATGCACAAATTGTTACTAGTATGAGTGATAGGAAGAAAACCGAAAGATGCAATCACCATTTGTGAAGCAGTGATAGAGAGTAACAGATTGGCAACTACTAAATACGTCAAGGGTGACAGACATATAGTACCGAGGATGCAACTGACATGTTAACAACACACTCAGAACTCTTCGATAGTTTTTTGTGAAAGCTGATATTATAGGTAAATTTCGTCGGATTGTCATTTAAAATTGTGATAGGCAAAAATTACCGAAAGTTTCGAGCGTTGTGGTAACAAGACGTTCTGGCCCTACAACCAATCCGTCCGTACCTATCCGGCCCTGTACTTTCCGGCCTTATTCCAATCCGGCCCTGTCTGAAATTTATTAACCATGATAAGATAAACTTCAAATGCAAATTTTATAACATGGAAGGTTGAAATCATACTCGTGTACTTAAGGTTTTAGTTTTATGTTTGGGATTTTTTTATCAATAAGAAATAATACTACAAAACAAAACAAAATAACAATATATTATCAATTGGAAATATAGGGACGGATAGACCAAGGCCGGATCAACCAAGGCTGGATTGTCATAGGGCCGGACTGACATAGGGCCGGGCTGTTGTAAGGCCGGATGATCTCGAAATCAGCGTTGTCAGTTACATATATTAACTACAAGTTTGCTAATCTCTATAATGTCTCTGTAGAGAACAAATAGTAAAAAAATAATTTAAATAGAAAGGCAAGAACTAGCTAAGAATAGATGATTGTTCGATCCGTTTTCTGTATACAGCAATAATTCAGTGTTTTATGCATTTTGTGTAATTTGAACAATGTGCATTTGTTGTTTTCTGTGGTATTAATTTATTGAATTTGTAAAACTATCGTTTTAGATTTGAAAGTACATGTTCATAAACTTAAGAAAATGCGATAAATAGATCCATAGCTGCCAACCTTCAAAAATACTGTGGTGAATAATGACCCAACATTGTGCTTTCAAATGTTGGGTCATAACGCGCGGTGGCATTTTTTTTTCAAAGTTAAAATCTGTTTAAAACAATATAAATATCAAAACTATCAAAGTTGAATTTTTTAAGTAAAACTGTATGCCCTTATTTTATGGACTCTTTAATTAGGAAATAAAATATTCTTATTTTATTCAAACATATTTATTTCTGGCTTGCATTGTACTCCATGCATACAATTTTTGTCAACAAAGGAAATCTCTTTTTGTGTGTAAATTTGTCAATTATTTGACATAGTTCTCCCGAAAATTTATCAGCTGATGTATTGTCAGGAAGTCCACAGTCTGGCATCAGCTGATGTATTGTCAGGAAGTCCACAGTCTGGCATCAGCTGATGTATTGTCAGGAAGTCCACAGTCTGGCATCAACTGATAATCCATGAACTCATTTGCTACTTGTCGAGTTCTTGTTCTTGTAGAACATTAGAATCTCGGACCAATTTGACCAACTACAATATATTTATTATTAACTTTGAATTTATTTAGGCTGAAACTATGTTTGGTAGCAGTTTAAGTTCTGGTTAACTTTCAATACATGAATGATGTCTTCAAGATGAAGAACAATAATAAAAGCGTTGTTCCACTGCTTTATTTTCCCTGAATTCATTGCGATTTTTTCTCATGTACAGATGTACAGTTGTTGCAGTTCCCTTTATTTTACTCTTGACTGGACCTAGTATATGACGTCTAAGATAATAAAATGCCATAGACCCAGTAGTGAAGTTTGCGATATGCAGATGCATTTTAAAGCCTCATACAAATGTTTTTTTCGTTCCTAAGCCGGCTGGTAGCTTAACGTTCAGTTGGATTCCAAAACATAATTACATGAAAGTAAATTCTTATTTTTCTCTTATATTTTCTTTAAAATAACGATTTTTAGAAAATCTTATTTAATTTATCTTTCTAAACGCACAAGTTTAATTTATTATATAATATTGTAGACGGTATATTGATTTTGATTATTGATATAAATTATCCAAGAACACGCAAGACTGAATTAGCCAGACCGTACGCGTACGGTCGGACCATACGCGTACGGTCCGACCGTATGGGTATTTCGAAAAAAATACTCGTTTGGTCAGGACGCACGCGTACGGTCCAAACACGCGTATGGTCTGGAACATATACAAACAGTTTGCCATATAAGGTGTAAAAACAATTTCATTAAGATTCATATATACTTATTTTAGTATTTTGCAATTTATTACCATTTAAAAAGTGTGCATAACCTTTTTCTTTAAATGCGTTGCTTAATGGAGATACGCCATTATTTTTTGCGAGCTTGATAAATATTTATACAATTACGATATTTCGATATCCGAATTATCTCTGCCTCGCCTTAGACATGATTTGTGCCTTTTTCAACAGGCAAGAAACTTTTTATATTTCTCATCGACACCTTTAACGTTCACTAACCTATGAAACCTTGTTAATGTGTGTTTTTCTGGGTTAATATTTTGTACGTAGGTAATGCAGTACCTCTCTATTTTCTATTGTCCTCTATTTAGGTCAAATATGTTTATTGAGTTTGGGGAAAATCAACAAAGATTAGAAAATAAATGAGAAATGGTGATCATTTTACCGCTGGATGAAGCCTTTGCAAAAAGGAATAGTTCAAGACTATGTTGGTTTTTTTTTTTTTTTTTTT
>MJUU01034251.1:58152-79313 GCA_002080025.1 Modiolus philippinarum
TGCTCTCTTCTTTACTTTTTCGCTTCTTCTAAAAGGCCTTTTCAGGGGCGGGTCCAGGGTTATGAATCCTGGTATTATAAATATTAAACCATTGTTAATTTGTTACATGTACATATATACACAAAGCAAATATATGAAATCTGGCCGATTATTTATCCTCAAGACGTTTCTAACTTAGCAGCAGCGTTGAAAGATACGGAATAACGTCAATAACGTTTTCCCGCGAAAATGGACGTAAAATGTGACTTTTGGGAGGTTCTTATTCTTTATCTCGAAAAAACGCACGTTAACCCCTAATTTTTATCTTTCATTTGAATTCCTTGGAACAAGCCCTACAACATATGAAATTCGGGGAAAAATCAATGAAGGAACCATGACAAAAAGATTTTCAAATCATACGAATTCTCAGGTTTTAAAAGTTGAAATAAGCAACAAAAAATAAGATATATATAGAAAGAAATGAATTAATTTTGATCTCATGTAATAGTTTCAGTCTGGAAGATTGATCTGCAGAAAAAATTACTTGGCTATATATAAAAATAATAAAGATATACCAATTTGAACTTAGCCCGAAATTTTGCAGTAATTTCAATTTTTCCTCAATTTTATCGAATTTCGACGCTTTATATCTTGAAAATTAGCCCGATAAGGTATATATATTTTTGCATATTTGGAAAGTACGTATCAAAATTGTGCAATACTTAAATTTCACAAGTTTTTCAATGTAGATCGAAACTGTGTCGTATGCCCTTAACTCTACTTTGTAACACAATGGTCCAAATACGTTATTATTTTCGATATAGGTTTCGGAAATGCCATTTTTCTAAGTCAGTATAGTAATTATTCCTTATTGCAATTACATTCCAACGCTTTTTAACCTCTAATGAATAATTAGACAGATTTAAAACCCGTTAAATAATTCACTCGGAAACTTGAAGGTGTCTATTCTGTATAGTATGTATAGTTGTTACTTTGTTTGTTGGAAATGACAAGATATTAAAATATTTGATAAAACGTGTCCTTAAATATCAGTACTTAAATTAACAACTTTTTAAATGTCTATGCAAAACTTTGTTTAATTGTATTACTTGTGATATACGTATTTCACACATCATTCCTCTAATTTATAAATAAATAAATCCTGAATTTAAGCACTGATAAAGAGATTAAGAATCTAACACCAGGGGAAGTGCGAGACAGGAGAATCTCAGACACCCAAGGGTAAGAGTTCCAGTCTCGGACGAAGCTTGCTGAGTCCGAGATGATTGAAATCTTACCCGAGGGTCTCTGAGATTCTCTTGTCTCGCACTTCCACTGGTGTTTGATTTTATTTCTCACTGTATTCACCCTAAAATATACTAAAACCCACACAAAAATTTCGTCTCCTTTCGTCTGTTTACACAAGGAGTTATGTCCCTTTTTGTAACGTCATCATGAAAATCAGGAAAATACAACCGAGCCCGCCATATTTTAAAAGCCGATTTTTCTTGCTTTTCCAGTGAAATGTTACTTCAAATGATATAACACTTTTATAATACGTAGATTAAATACACTTATGATCACTTAAGAGGACAGATGTAGACTACACCCTTATATGCAAAACACGATATTTGCCGGTAAGCTGCACGTGATTTTTTTGTCTTACACTAGTGTAAGACAAGGAAATCTCACACCGCTAAAATAGGAACTGCTGTATCTCAAAAGTGAGAAAAACTTGGTTGCTTTCCTACAGCTATCTTTGAGATAATATCTCATTCAGATGAATTAGTATCTCATAATAATGATATAAGATTTCATAATTTTAAGATAATCATCTCATAATTATCTCAAAATTTTGAGGTAATATCTCATAATTATGACTTGTTATCTCATAATGTCATAATTGTGAGATAATATCTCATAATTATGTAATAATATATCAAATTATGAGATAATTATCTTATAATTATTAGATATTATCTCATATTCATGAGATATTATTGCATAGTTACGAGATATTTTTGCGGTCATTGGGCATCATTACGCTTCGATAGCTATGATTTTGATTTAGTTCGAAAGAGGTTTTTTATCAGTAATTTGTATGAGTTTACTTTGATATACTTTCAGAATTTGCTACTGCAGGAATACAAAAAAATATTGACAAAAATATGTAAGGCCACGAATACTTTGTCAATCAGCGTATCAATTTATTAACAAAAAGGTCATCTACAAAAACCGTGAGGATCGTGCAAATTCTTTTACTTATATAGTCAATTGCCCAATTTCTTGAAAAATGATTTTCATTTTTCAAAATTCGTTTTAACAAATGATTAAGTTAATAACCGATTAAGAGAATTTTTTTTCTGATGCGTCTCACATTGTCTTCCATTAAAGACTCGCCACAAGTGGGGTTGTCCATTATTGTCGACAATATTTTCCGCATTAGAATTTCCATTATACTATATATCTCGTTATTTCAAGCTACTATTAATCTTAATATTATTTATGATATATAATTTATCTTGTTTCTCTTTCCTTCTTATCATCTTGGCTGAGTTACCGTGGAAGTCTGAGGAATAGCAGACGGCATAGTGCATTTATCTTGGGCAAACAACATTGTATTTATTAATGCATAAAGAAGAAATTCATGTTCAGTTTTGGCATAAAAGATCCAAATTTAAGTTTTTATTCCAAATATGTCAATACGTTTACTGAACTTCAGCTATATTGCATTTAAGGTCAGGCTCCACTTAATTTTTTCCTTAGGCGGCCGTATAACGCTTTGTGAATTTTTTCAGTAACCTGAAGTTCACTTTATGCGGCGATATGTTTTTCTCGAAGTGTCTACTAAATAATTTCAATCGCCACACCAAACTGGGCTATGCAAATTACAGATAGGTGCAGACGCAACGATCCAAAAAGTGCACTTAAAGTGAAATTGAAGATCACTTTTTAAATCCATATCCTACTATTGTTTCTGCGCATTTTGTTTTTGAGGTTTACTTTTTTGTAATTCCTTTATGACGTCGTAAATTCAGGGAAAAATCAATGTAGGAACCATGACAAAAAGATTTTCAAATCATACGAATTCTCAGGTTTTAAAAGTTGAAATAAGCAACAAAAAATAGGATATATATAGAAAGAAATGAATTAATTTTGATCTCATTTAATAGTTTCAGTCTGGAAGATTGATCTGCAGAAAAAATTACTTTGCTATCTATAAAAATAAAAAAGATATACCAATTTGAACTCAGCCCAAAATTTTGCAGTAATTTCAATTTTTGCTCAATTTTACCGAATTTCGACGCTTTATATCTTGAAAATTAGCCCGATAAGGTATATATATTTTTGCATATTTGGAAAGTACGTATCAAAATTGTGCAATACTGAATTGTTCACAAGTTTTTCAATGTAGATCGAAACTGTGTCGTATGCCCTTAACTTTACTTTGTAACATAATGGTCCAAATATGTGATTATTTTCGATATAGGTTTCGGAAATGCCATTTTTCTAAGTCAGTATAGTAATTATTCCTTATTGCAATTACATTCCAACGCTTTTTAACATCTAATGAATAATTAGACAGATTTAAAACCAATGAAATAATTCACTCGGGAAATTTGAAGGTTTCTATTCTGGATAGTATGTATAGTTGTTACTTTGTTTGTTGGAAATGACAAGATATTGAAATATTTGATAAAACGTGTCCTTAAATATCAGTACTTAAATTAACAACTTTTAAAATGTCTATGCAAAACTTAAATTTGTTTAATTTTATTACCTGTGATATACGCATTTCACACATCATTCCTCTAATTTATAAATAAATAAATCCTGAATTTAAACACTGGTAAAGAGAAACTTGGTTGCTTTCCTACAGCTATCTATGAGATAATATCTCATTCAGACGAATTAGTATCTCATAATTACGATATAACATTTCATAATTTTAAGATAATTATCTCATAATTATCTCAAAATTTTGAGATAATATCTCATAATTATGACTTGTTATTTCATAATGTTATAATTATGAGATAATATCTCATAGCTATGAAATGATATCTCAAATTATGAGATAATTATCTCATAATTGTTAGATATTATCTAATTTTCATGAGATGTTATTGCATAGTTACGAGATATTTTTGCGGTCATTGGGCATCATTACGCTTCGATAGCTATGATTTTGATTTAGTTCGAAAGAGGTTTTTATCAGTAATTTGTATGAGTTTACTTTGATCTTGTGAAGGGAATACTTTCAGAATTTGCTATTGCAGGAATACAAAAAAAATATTGACAAAAATATGTAAGGCCACGAATACTTTTGTCAATCAGCGTATCAATTTATTAACAAAAAGGTCATCTACAAAAACCGTAAGGATCGTGCAAATTCTTTTACTTATATAGTCAGTTGCCCAATTTCTTGAAAAATGATTTTCATTTTTCAAAATTCGTTTTAACAAATGATTAAGTTAATAACCGATTAAAAGAAAATTTTGTTTCTGATACGTCTCACATTGTCTTCCATTAAAGACTCGCCACAAGTGGGGTTGTCCATTATTGTCGACAATATTTTCCGAATAAGAATTTCCATTATACTATATATCTCGTTATTTCAAGCTACTATTAATCTTAATATTATTTATGATATATTATTTATAATGTTTCTCTTTCATTCTTATCATCTTGGCTGAGTTACCGTGAAACTCTGAGGAATTGCAGACGGCATAGTGCATTTATCTTGGGCAAACAACATTGTATTTATTAATGCATAAAGAAGAAATTCATGTTCAGTTTTGGCACAAAAGATCCAAATTTAAGTTTTTATTCCAAAATATGTCAATACGTTTACTGAACTTCAGCTATATTGCATTTAAGGTCAGGCTCCACTTAATTTTTTCCTTAGGCGGCTGTATAACGCTTTGTGAATTTTTTCAGTAACCTGAAGTTCACTTTATGCGGCGATATGTTTTTCTCAAAGTGTCTACTAAATAATTTCAATCGCCTCACCAAACTGGGCTATGCAAATTACAGATAGGTGCAGACGCAACGATCCAAAAAGTGCACTTAAAGTGAAATTGAAGATCACTTTTTAAATCCATATCCTACTATTGTTTCTGCGCATTTTGTTTTTGAGCTTTACTGTTTTGTAATTCCTTTATGACGTCGTTAATTTCCCGGGAAATCGAGATTTAAGGTTTGTAATTCATTTATGACGTCATGATTATTTTTCGGGCAGTTGGAAGTTCAATTTATGGTCTAACGGTAAAGAATAAACGGAAACATTCAAATTATACCCTATGTAGCCCACTTCATTAAATAGTTTACCAATAATTTTATTTCTATTTAAAGACAATGTCAATTTCATTTCAATCAAATTTTATGTTTTCGTCATTGAAATGGTTATCTTTTGCAAATAGAGTGAATTATCAAAAATGTATTTTAATGTATAAAGTAGTAAATAAACTTTTCCCTGAATATTTGTTTACATCTACGAACGAAGAAGTTCAAAATTATCGCTTAAGATCTACTTCGAAAAATGACTTGTTTTTGCCTAGATCAAATACCAATTTTTATAAAAGGTCTTTCAATTACTCAGTAGTCAAGTTATGGAATAATCTACCATTCAGCATTAAAAACAGTAGAAACTTGGAATCATTTAAGTAATCTTGTTTTTCTTATTTTTTGCAAAATGGAAGCTCTTCAATAGTCAAGTGAGGTTTATTGAATTAATATTGTAAAAATATGGTATTATGTGTATTTTGTATTATTGTATTTTATATATGCATTTATTGTTTTTATCTTATAAGAGGGCCTCAATGAAAATTAGACAAGTTCTAATTGAGTCACCCCTTTAAATAAAGCATTTATTTACTTACTTACTTATTTACTAATTTCAAAGAAAACATTTTCAATTGGTCTTTAAAAATTGTTCTAGGTATGATGAAAAACCCGCCGTTGTATTCCCGAGATTTCCGTTCTTTACATGTTTTTTACAAATATCTTTTCCCCGATTCGGTGACCCTATTATTTTATTTGCTTAATCTGTTGAGGAGGTTTCACCCTATCTTCTATGAAAATATTATCAAATTATCATATTTCAATTTTTTGCAATCAGCGATTTTGTCGTATTGTGAGTACCTGACAAAAATGGCGGGAACTTAAAAATTGTGCCGTTTATATCAAAACTTGCATATTTTTTTTTTTCATTTTATTGTAACATTGTTTTTCTCACACCATGAAGCATTAAAAATAATTCTAGATCAATCGGACTCTACAATATAGTAAAAATATAGGCAATATAGTATCTAATCAATACCTTCAAAACAGGTAAATAAAGATGACGTCGTAGCTCTTAAACTAGGTCGGTGACCCCCCATTATTTTTAGCTTAATATAAAGCTTTCACCATTACTATTGTATAAAAGGGATATCAAGAAGATGTCATATTGGAGTTTGAATAGTAGGATATGTCTTTAAGTGCACTTCGCGTTCTCTTAGCTGTCGCTAATAGGTAGCTATTCCATGACAGCTATTTTCGCGTTCACTAGTGAACTTCAAGTGCACTTGAAAGCTGTCGCGAAGATCACGACTTAAAAGAGGTTTTCTAAATTAGATCGCATTTTACGCAATAACTGAGGAAATAAAATATTTATCCACGTAGCGCGTGATATTTGGATAAGAAATGCGAAACAAATGCAAATACATTAAATTAAATTGAAATCGATCTGATAATATTTTCCCACTCCAAAATATACATCTAAATTTAGACCCTTATTCTGTTCATCGGTCGGGGAAAAGGGACTATATATCTTCATTACATTTTGACTGACATAACTAGCATTAAAAATGTTCAGAAGCGGGCAAAGAAGGCTCTACCATCATTTCATTACCTGTCCTACAAGGACCGTCTGATAGCACTAAAGCTACCCACTCTTCGCTATAGCCGTTTAAGAGGCAATATGATTGAAGTTTATAAAGTTATGACTGATCTTTACGACAAAGAGTAAATGGTGGTTTATTCGAGTTGCACAACTGTGATACAACTTGGGTTCATTCGCTAAAATTGAAAAAACAGAGACCTAGATCATTTCTTTACAATCAGAGTGATAGACATATGGGACAATCTACCCGAGAGTGTCATTTCATCTAAGAACATCAATATATTTAAAAACAGATTAGAAAAATTTTGGGCCAACCAACCACTGAAATATGACTTTGAATCAGAATATCAATTCGCGATCGGAAGTACGCGTAGTGCAATTAAACCAATCGATGAGGCTACAGAGCAGAATATACTAGTACCACAGTGCCATCGTTTTGAATCTTCATAAGGTATTATAAGGTAAGGTATTTTATCGGTAATTTGTATGAGTTTCCTTTGATCTCACGAAGCAAATATTTTTTAGTATTTGCTACTGCCCGAATACGAAAAAATATTGGCAAAAAGTATCTTAGGCCACGCCTACTTTGTCAATCAGAATCAATGAAACAAAGAAATATATTTCTGACTCTTACCGGACCGTACAAATTCTTTTACTAAGCAATACTAGTCAATTTCACGATTTGTTGAACATTCATTTTCAAAATTTGTTCTATTAAATGATTTAGTTAATTACCGATAAAAAGAATAATAGAAGGTTGTTTTTGATACAAGAAATATCGGCTCCAATAATGAACTCGCCCACAAGGGGCTCGTCCATTATTGTTCGCCGATATTTCTTGTATCAAAAACAAAACTTCCATTATTCTATATAAAATCACCGACCATGGTCATATTCAAAAGACAGTTTGCCGTATTTTTGCTGCTTTCCTGTTTCATAGATGGGGAATATTTTACAAAGACTTTTAAAAAAGTAACTTTTTCCGTTTCCCGGGTTCAGTTTTAATTGGTTCCCGCTTTACGCTGGACACCCTTTCCTGTTTTCAAGTCCACTTTTTAGTAATTTTATTGCCAAAATCATGTATAACTCTAGCTTAAAAATGCATATCTCGATTTCCGTGTATACCCCATAGATACCTTGATTTGTAATAGATTTTTTTTGCTTCACAGTACCATATCTCAGATGTTTTGTATGTTGCAATACAATTTCATTCATTTTCCTAAAATATTTTACAGTATCATATCCTTTCGAGGAAGATTTATATATCGCGATGTAACATAAATATGTTTGAAAAGTCAGGCTTCTATCATAGTGGCGAAACTAATTCTTTACAAATGACCAAAATGTTCATTTTCTAAAATATTTTACATTATCTACCTGGCATGTGGACAAATGAATTTCAGCTTCAGTATTTTAAAATGGCTGCCATTGCCATGGAAATGGAAACAAGACGGGAAAATGAAAGTCCTCGGAATTGGATCAAAATTTACATTAAAGTTGCCTGGCCTGTGTTCGAATGATTTTCAGCCTCAGATTATATAGCTTTTTATTAATTTTATCATGAATATGTTTGAAAAGTCAGGTTTTCATTATGCAGTTGAAACTTATTCTTTACAAATGACCAACATTATTTATTTTTCTAAAATATTTTACATTATCCTATCCTTTCGAAGAAGTTTTGTTTATCGCGATATAGCTTTTTTATAAATCTTAGCATAAATATGTCTGAAAAGTGAGGTTTTCATTATGCGGTTGAAACTCATTCTTTACAAATGACCAAAATTATTTATTTTTCTAAAATATGTTTTACATTATCATATAATTTCGAAGAAGTCGCGATAAAGCTTTTATGAATCATAACATAAATATGTTTGAAACGTGAGGTTTTCATTGTGCAGTTGAAATGTATTCTTTACAAATGACCAAAATCATTCATTTTTTTTCTAAAATATTTGACAAATCATATACTTTCCAAGAAGTTTTATATGTCGCGATATGGCTTTTTATGAATCTTTGCATAAATAGTACTAGTTCTGAAAAGTCAGGTTTTCATTATACGGTTAAAAAATATTCTAACAAATGAACAAAAATATTCATTTTGCTTAAATATTTTACATTATCATATTATTTCGAAGAAGTTTTATATGTCGCTATATAGCTTTTTATAAATCTTAACATAAATTTGTTTGAAAAGTGAGGTTTTCATTATGCGGTTGAAACTTATTCTTTACAAATCACCGAAACTATTCATTTTTCTTAAATATTTTACTTCGCTAGAAGTGGGAGATATTATATGTTGGTGCTTATTTCTATTGTCAATTGTTGTGATAATTGAAATAAGCACCAACATATAATATCTCCCCCTTTTGAGGTCATTTCTGACAAAAGATGTATAAATTTGGTATCACGAGAAAGGAAAAAAGCTAAAATGCAAAATATTTCAATCTTATAGGGTAATTTTTGGAAAAATACATATAAATGTTTTGTCGCGATAAATAAAATAAGCACCTTCAACATATAATATCTCCCATTTTAAGGTCATTTTGACAAAAGATGTATAAATTTGGTATCACAAGAAAGGAAAAAGGCTAATTTTCAAAAAAAATGCAATTTTTTTGAAATCCTTTAACCATTTTAAGGTAATTTTGGGGAAAATACATATAAATGTTGTTTCGCGACAATCGAAATAAGCACCAACATATAATATCTCACTCTTTTGAGGTCATTTTTGACAAAAGATGTATAAATTTGGTATTGCAAGAATGGAAAAAGGCTATAATGCGAAATATTTCAATCTTATAAGGTAATTTTCAGAAAGCACATATAAATGTTGTGTCGCGACAATTGAAATAAGCAATGACAAATAATATCTCCTTCTTTTGAGGTAATGTTGACAGGAGATGTTTAAATTTGGTATTGCGTGAAGGTTTGGTTTTTTTTTTTTTAATTTCATATGAATTAAGTGTCTCCAGCATTAACATACGCCTCGATAAAATATCCTTTTTTGAAAGATTTATTACGAATATAATCTGACATAAGAATGGAATGTATAAATAAACAAAAGAAAGCTATAGTATAAAATGGTATTTTGGTTTCAATTTATTATCAAAAATAAATTAGAAAGAGAATGAAGACGTCGAGTTTTCATACTTTTTGCTTAAAGTTAAAGTCACCAGCACAATAGTCAAACTTGTCTGACACGAAAAAAATTACCCTGCGTTTTATAGAAATTTGCTGTTTATCAAAATTCGGACCCATTAAAATACTGAGGCTTCATTCCGTGTATGGCACTCGGTGGATGTCCTTAGGACGTACTGGATTTGGCCTCCTACTTCGATATTTTTGGTAACGAGTCCTTTTTTTTACTACGTTTGGATTATGGCTTTCCATATTATTTGATTCTAATGCTGCTGATGAGATGTTACACCTTGAAACACCCATCTGTACCAATTTTGCCTGTCATATCATTGGGCCTACATGTCATAATTGATAAGACTTCAGCATTTTTCACATGCAATGATAGTGACTGCATCAAAATTCTTGTCAATCAAGTAGTGTTTCATGATCACTTGAGCGTTTCAAAACTCGGATATTGTCAATATTGACAGTTATATGCAAAGTGAAATTAGCATGCCTTAGTACTACTTTTGACTATGCCAGCAGCTGATTGGTCATTAAGTAGAGTCTAACCTACGTATACTGAAATTAAGCTCTTTTGTGCTAGCAACAGCACAATGTTGTCAACACAAACCGTCCTTAGAAACTCAAGCTTTCTGACTAAGTTTTCGTTTTTTTTTCAAAATGACTTTTTTCAAATTAGCGTTTCCTTGTTTTGAGTTGCTTAATTGCCTTTTGCTCTAACAAAGTAACCTAATAAAACATTACGCTTAATTATATTTGACGGAGAAATACATACTACTAATAATAATAAGTTCTAAACGACGTTTTCAATGCATTATTCAAGCAACATTTCAGATCAGGTCTTTTTGGGTTTATAAGTGTTCTTTCAGATTTTACATCTGATATCATCCATGGTTTTTTATTGGTTCGTGTTGTTCATATTTGTATGTGTTTGTGTGTCTTGTTTTTCTTTTCTGTGCCCTACCCATGTTATGTATCTGTTTCTTTGTTTTTCTGATGTTGCCATTGTTTTTGGTTTGTTTGTTAGTTTTAGACTGACGGTTCGGTTCTCATTTTCTTTACAAACATTTGGTTAAAGGTCTTCCATATATTTTGATTTGATCGGCAATAAAGAGACACTTAAATATTTTTGAAATTATGGATTTCCCATGTTTAGACTCTAGTGCTGCTGACGAGGAATAAATTTCCGAAATGGCCATATAGCTCATTTAAATTATTGCAGTTGGAGTTTACATATGTGTTATGGTCTCATGTTTATTTACTTCATATCCTTTCGTAAAATATTTAATACAGGAGTTTGTCTTTTATTGCAGTGTGGAGTTGGTAAAAAAAATCCCCGTGGTAGAGATGTATGCTCTTTATTTTTCTTAGATATGGTGTACTCGTACATGAGATAATATCTCATGTGTACACTTTGTTCAATTACTATTATCTACATTTATGTAAATTCTAAAAATTTAGGATTAACTCCCTCCATCGTAGTTTTGTCCTTAGATATATTTGATATTACTGATTATTCGGATTTAGTTTGTTTTTTTTGCATTTTAAATATTTTTGAAATTATGGATTTCCCATGTTCAGGTTCTAGTGCTGCTGATGAGGAATAAATTTCCGAAATGGCCATACAGCTCATTTAAATTATTGAAGTTGGAGTTTACATATGTGTTATGGTCTCATGTTCATTTACCCCATATCCTTTCGTAAAATACATAAGTTGTCAAATGACCATATGCACAAACTAAATTTACAGTAACTTCAGTATTTTGTTATTTATGAATGACGAAAAACAACTGTAAGTGACAGAAAGGGCAATGATTTTATTTCTGCTATTGTTACCAAATTGAGCCTTCAGCTCAGATCAATACTAGTGGGTACCTCTCACTGATGTATTTTTTACAATTCTGTGTTGAACAGATTCATAAAAAGTCTCAGATTAACTTTATGCTTAGTTCAGGATGCTAAAGTAATTTCTATATTAATATTTATATTTTAGAAAGTGTAACATTGTTGTTTTAAAAAAGAAATCATTCACTACTTAGTTTCTATTTACTAAGCTATTTTTATTACATGTTGTAAAATTTAGAAAAGAAAAACTGATAATATAAGCATGACAGCTAACGTTTCTCTTTTTCCGATTTCTTTTTGTATGTATTTAATTACAACAGTTAAATTACAATTTCGATTCCACAAAGACACTCAAGGTGGAATTTTCTTGATTTTTAATGTATTATTTTTGCAATTTTTCAATGAACATATCAGCATTCCTCTAACAACACCCAAAATTCCTTTGAAAAATTCGGTCTTTTGTCTGTCCATCAAACAATCACTGTATGCCAATACGGGACTTTCGAGATAAGAACTATCGTGTAATTGAAGGCGGAAACGATCGCCTCAAATACCAGTAAGGCGGAAAACTGTATTCCTGATCTATTGAAATAAGTATGTACCACCATATAAAACAAACTATTTATGATATTAAAGCGTACAAATAATTTGTCCTACACGACCATTATTTAATTAAATTTTAATTGACGAAAAACAATCAACCTGAAGCGCTACAAACTTATCAAATATAAATCAACCTTAGCTCAACGGTGTTCATTAATTAGTGATTCCCTCTCAAGGTATTGATGTATTGAGTTTTGCCGTATGATAATACATTATAAGTTATCATACATTGAACCAACTAATATGATTATTTAGATAGTGTCGAAAATCGTTGAACGGCAAGCAGCCTTCAGGCTGCGCCGTTCAACCATTTTCGACACTATTTGAATAATCATATTAGTTGGTTCAATGCATGATGACATTTTTGTGCGGTTATGCAAACCTTAGTAAGAAAACGATAATTACAAAATGACCTACATTTAACTACACGATTATACACATAAACGCTATGTCGACTGACCGCGTAAACTGGACAATACACAACCGAATGATGTATAGATTTTTCATGTTGTGTAAAGTTTAAATTGCGTTTTCGTAATACATGAAGCGAAAACCTTTGAAAACGAATGCAAATAAAATATTTCATATAATGTACATGTTATTCCAAGTATAGATGTATTTCACATTCTAATTTTTTTATTTAAATAGCAGGCTGAAATTAGTTTTACAATATGTGGAAGTAAACTATGTTTAATTTCGATATGTTTATTTATCCATGCTTACTGCATGTTTGTGAAATTTGTCCTTATGTACAATTCTTATATGTACGCTTTTGAATGACTTTGGTCTAGGTGAAACACTACATTGTCATGATTATTGATTGTCTTGTTGTGTAGGGCGGACATGGTTATTTAGCAGGTGGTTAATCAGCCAATAGTATGCAAGTTTACATCCGCATAACCGCACAAGTAGATTTGTTTCCGGAGTGAACACGTCAAAAGTCCATATTTGTCTTTAGGCATTACATATGAGTGTACAATATAATTCTTTATGACATCGATTGTCAAAGCAACAAACAAAAGAAAGAAGCTTAGATTGATTGATTGATTGAATATTGTTCAACGTCTACTCAGCAATATTTCAGCCATATCAAGACGAGAACAAGTTAATAAATTATCACTTTGGGGTATGGAAAGGGCCATGGGACGGGAAACTCTGACTGCCACTGGAAAAGTAGGGTGAAATCGTCAAGGGCGGGGAATTAAGCCTTGTAGCCGATCACCTACGGACCACCCAAAAAAAGCTTGCCACAAGGGTTATTTAACGTGCAGGAAGCGTGGCGTTTCTTCCAACACGTGGACTTGAGTTTACATCCCATCCGAAAGATGGGTTGTGTATTTATCAATCCCGCACAAGCACGGAATGGGTCCTATTTCTATATCCCGTGACCCTCGGGGTCAGCCTCCGTTTAGGAGGGGTCACACCCCACAAGCCGGAGATACTAGGTCCTATTTCTATATTCCGGGATTCCCTCGGGGTCCTCTGTTAGGAAGACTCATACTCCAAGCTCAGAGGATGCTGCGGGCCTATTCATAAGCCGGGACCGCGCACGGTGGGAAAGAAGCTTAGAAGTAGTTCTTATAGGTGTCACAAGTGGAATATCGGTATTTTTCGTTGAAGAATTGCAAATATGATCCGTTGATGGTCCAGGATTTGAACTATAAGTTTTTTCTTCTACCTAATAGTCACATTTCATTATTTATATTATAACTAATCCGAGATTCTGATTATCGAAAATATTAAACTCATGATAAAAAAAACTCTGTAATTCACTTCATGAACTACATTTTCAATGTGAATCCCCCGAAACATTTACCTAACAACAACGTTGACGACGTGTATTGTGACGTCACTTTCTAGAGTGAAATTATGGAAAATAATTTCATAGTTAATTATTACTTTTCTTTCACTGAGAAATTTCAATCTTTCACCGTCCTCTATATAATAATTCTTTTTAACGATTGAAAGGAAATCTATGATAATTGAATTTATTGTTAATTCTAATTTGATTTACTGCTTAGGCTAGAGTCTTCAAATTTTAAAACTAAACCCTGAAAATCTTTTGAAACAAACAACAAAATGCCGAAGTAACTGTAAATTTGGTTTTTACATATGGCCATTTAAACAATATAAGTGAATTGAAAACTGATTTGCAATTTCTGAAATCCCTCCAAAGAAGGATAGCTAAATTCCATCAAACCAGTAAAAGTAATTTTGCATCAGTAAAACATTTATTTGAACGGCGTTTCCTGTTGAAATCATGATTATTTACCCTAAAAAAAACGATAATTCTGACTGATATTGGAAAAATGTTTTGAATAAGTACATTTGTTCCAACGGAAAATAGTTAAAAATCTCAAATCAAACGGGCTAAGATCATGAATAAATTTACTTTTATGAGTTGACAGTTTTGCACCATTTAAAATTTTATCACATTAGATGAATAGATTTGACTTCTGCATACCAAGTCTATATAAATAATTATTATTTGATTCTAATGCTGCTGATGAGATGTTACACCTTGAAACACCTATCTGTACCAATTTTGCCTGTCAGATCATTGGGCCTACATGTCATAACTGATAAGGCTTCAGTATTTTTGACATGCAATGATAGTGACTGAATCAAAATTCTTGTCAATCAAGTAGTGTTTCATGATCACTTGAGCGTTTCAAAACTCGGAAATTGTCAATATTGACAGTTATATGCAAAGTGAAATTAGCATGGCTTAGCACTACTTTTGACAATGCTAGCAGCTGATTGGTCATTAAGTAGAGTCTAACCTGACGTATACTGAAATTAAGCTCTTTTGTGCTAGCAACAGCACAATGTTGTCAACACAAACCCTCTTTAGAAACTCAAGCTTTCTGACTAAGTTTCATTTTTTTTTCAAAATGACTTTTTTCAAATTAGAGTAATTGCCTTTTGCTCTAACAAAGTAACCTAATAAAACATTACGCTTAATTATATTTGACGGAGAAATACGTTCAGATTATACTACTAATACTAATAAGTTCTAAACGCCCTTTTTTAAATGCACTATTCAAGCAACATTTCAGATCAGGTCTTTTGGGGTTTATAAGTGTTCTATCAGATTTTCATCTGATATCATCCATGGTTTTTAATTGGCTCGTGTTGTTCATATTTGTATGTGTGTGTGTGTGTCTTGTTTTTCTTTTCTGTGCCCTACCCATGTTATGTGTCTGTTTCTTTGTTTTTCTGATGTTGCCATTGTCCTTGGTTTGTTTGTTAGTTTTAGACTGACGGTTCGGTTCTCATTTTCTTTACAAACATTTGGTTAAAGGTCTTCCATATATTTTGATTTGATCTGCAAGTTGTCAAATGACCATATGCACAAACTAAATTTACAGTAACTTCAGTATTTTATTATTAGACATTTTCACCATAAGCCGAAACCGAAACCGAAACCGAGACCGAAACCGCAACCAATTTAACTTGATAATTGAACATTCAAAAGTGTTTCTGTAATATAAATTATACTTGCAAAAGTCTTTGAACTATTAAGATTATCCTTTTACTAAGATTTTTTTCGTTTCAATGAGTAAGAATATACGTCTAAGCATTTCAACATTTATATTTGTGAAATGAATAATTGATTCTACAGGTCCATATGAACAAAAGTCTTTTCTAAAAAATTGCTATAAACTAGTAGGTTAATGGCATTCCAAAAAATAAGTGATTTATTAATATGAAAAATAAATATTTCAAACAATTCATTTACAAAAATTTATGACTTAATTGCCAATTTTCATAATTCATCAATTATTATTTATAAATATAAAGATAATTATTATTATCATAGTGAATTTTGAATATAAAAAAATTAATATTAATTGATGATTTGTAAATATTTATAAATGAATTATAAATATTTGTAAATGATTTCTTAATATTAATAAATGAAGTATAAATATCGTTAAATAAAGTTTGAATATTTACAAATGAATTTTAAATATAAAAAAATGGAGAAATTATTAATATTAAAAAACATTGTAAACAATTATAATTGATTTATTAATATTTATAAATGAATTACACATCACATAATAAATGAATGATAGATATCAATAAATCAATAGTTAATATGATTAATATTAACAGATGAATTATTCATATTTATAATGAATTGTTAATATTTTAAATCAAGCAGAATTGTACAAAAATACCAGATGTATTAATAATTACAATTATTTATAATAAATTGTCAATATTTACAATTCATTTTTATATATTTATTATTTTATTGTTAATATTTACAATTCAATTGTTAATATTTAGAATTCAATTGTTAATATTTAGAATTCAATTGTTAATATTTAGAACTCAATTGTTAATAATAACAACTAATTTCTCAATATTAATAAATGGAAAAGAAATATTAATATTTCTAATTGAATTGTTACTATTAATAAATTAATAATAAAAATTGTTCATATTAATAAATGAATCATAAATATTGATAAATGAATTATGAATATTAATAAATGAATATTAATAGTAAGAAATAAGCAAAAATTATAACTATCAATTAATCAATTCTTGATATTCATAATTGTTTACTTTAAAAATGTTTACAGTTGAATTATTAATATTGATAAATGAATAGCAGATATTTGCAATGAATTATAAATATTAGATTATCAATCATTAATATTCATGATTCGATAAAAAATATTAATAAATGAATTATAAACATTAACAATTCATTCATAAATATTAATAAACAAATTATTGATATGTTTCTTTAATATTTATAATATTTTGCGTATTTCTGATGTTTGAATTCATTTATAAATATTTATACTTCATTTCTCAAACTTTATACTTCATTTATCAATACTTATACGTCATTCGTTAATATATGCAAATCATTTACATATATTTATAATTCATTTATTAATATTAAAATTCATTAATTAATATTTATGATTCATTAATTAATATAAAAAGTTTATTTATTAATATTAAGAATTCATTTATTAATATCAGTAATTCATTTATTGATATTTGTTATTCAGTGTAATAATAGTAATAATTTTTCCCCATTTATAAATATTAAGTAATGAATTATGAATATTGACAATTGAATTATGAATATTTATAAATGATTTTTTTTTAAATATTGATTGTTTATATTAATAAATCGCGTATTTTCGTCCAATTTGGCTTGTCATAAACCCACTAGTGCATTACAATATTTTATGAAAGGATATGGAGTAAATGGACATTAGAACATAACACATTTGTCGTTACTCAAATTTATTAAACAAGTTGGGCGTGGCTAAATATTCTCTGTCTTTTAGGTAATTTTAACACGAATAATCCAAATAAAATTGACCCGTGGCCAGTCAGGTCAATTAAATAGAGTAATGGAAATTATCAGCAGCATTAGAACCAAAACATTGGAAATCCATTATTGCAAAAAATGTTCAAAATGACAGATAAAGGGGAAGTTTTGGTACCATAAACCAGTTTAACCCTACCACTGGCTTTTGCTAGTGCCTGTACCAAGTCCGGCTGTCCCGAGTTCATATCGTTGTTTAGTTTGTCTTTTGTTTTATTTGTGTTTTTTCTGTGTAGTATCCAAGTATAATGTGGCATGTAGTTATAATTTTGAGCCATTGTAGGTGTTTCCTATTGTCCCTTTTATTTCATATATCCAAACGATATCCAAATAATCAGTAATATCAAATATAGCTAGGGAGCAAACTACGATGGTGGGAGTTAAACCCTAGGTTTTAGGATTAATATAAATTTAGATAAAAGTAATTGAACAAAGTGTACACGTGAGATATAATATTATATACAAGTACACCATATCTAAGAAAAATAAAGAGCATAGAATCTCTTAGACCTGTAGGATTAATTAATCCGTATGTTAAAGCATCTTTATCCAGATTTCAGATATAAATATCAGGCCAGCCAATTGCCACACAATGCACACGAAGACAATTTGAATATCAAAACATCAAAACGTTATATGTAACATTTCACATAACAACGGCAGTAGAATACCGAAGTACTATTGCTTAGACGAATATTCTTACTCCTCAAAAAGAATAAAACTATGTAAAAGGGATAATCTATGTAGTTCAAAGGCTTATGCAAGTATGATTTATATCACAGAAACACTTTTGAATGTTGAATATTATTCAAGTTATTTGGTTTCGGTTTCGATCTCGGTTTCGGTTTTGGTTTCGGCTTATGGTGAAAATGTCTATTTATGAATGACGAAAAACAACTGTAACTGACAGAAAGGGCAATGATTTTTTTCTCTGCAATTGTTACCAAATTGAGTCTTCAGCTCAGATCAATACTAGTGGGTACCTCTCACTGATGTATTTTTTACAATTCCGTGTTGAACAGATTCATAAAAAGTCTCAGATTAACTTTATGCTTAGTTCAGGATGCTAAAGTAATTTCTATATTAATACCTATATTTTAGAAAGTGTAACATTGTTGTTTTAAAAAAGAAATCATTCACTACTTAGTTTCTATTTACTAAACTTTTTTTATTACATGTTGTAAAATTTAGAAAAGAAAAACTAACTGATAATATAAGCATGACAGCTAACATTACTCTTTTTCCGATTTCCTTTTTTATGTATTTATTTACAACAGTTAAATTACAATTTCGATTCCAAAAAGACACTAAATTGGGTGAACTTATTAAATGGTCTTTTAGATTTTCGGGTCTTCAGTTTATTTGCTTCAACAAAACGCAATATCTCTTACAACAATTATTGCTCCTGGACATGTGATGATATGATTAAGGCACTGAATCTCTTGCTAGACAACATTTATGTTCGTTTCGGCACCATTGTTTATCATCAGGTCATTGGAATCCCAATGGGTACTAATTGTGCACCTCTCATTGCAGACCTTTTTATGTTCTGTTACGAACGGGAATTCATGAAAAAACTACAAAATGGAACTGTACCAAATAGTGATAAACTTATTTCTATTTTTAATGATAATAGCAGGTATATTGACGATATCCTTACTATTGACAATCCCCAGTTTTTGGCTTATGTTGACACCATTTACCCACAACAACTGAAACTAAATAAGGCAAGCAATGATTCTAAATACTGCCCTTTTCTGGATCTAAGTATCACCATTGACTCTGGTAAAATAAAAACTAAAGTTTATGATAAAAGGGATGATTTTGATTTTACAATTACTAATTTCCCCTTTCTTGACGGCGACGTTCCCCTAGCTCCATCCTACGGGGTGTATATGTCCCAACTTGTACGATTCGCTCGCATTTGTTCCACCCTTGATGATTTTAATGAGCGTAACCTTACTCTCACATCCAAACTTTTACAACAAGGTTACAGATTTCATAAATTATTAAATACTTTTAAGAAGTTTTACAGAAGATATGAACATTTGATATTTAGATATGACGTGACTCGGAAACAGCTAATAACAAAGGGCATTTCTCATCCTCGATTTTATGGAAATGTTGTTAAAAAATGTCAAAAACTGATTAATAATCCAGAAAAACTGGGACGTAACTTATATTCTTTACGTAATAGTGGATATCGACGAGATATTCTGAACAAATCCGTTAAATTGGCTTTGGATTCATGTGACCTGAAGACTTTACATATATACTGGCCTCTCACTGATACTGCCGATGTCTGCTGAAATACATGAAGACTCTTTACCAAACCCTTCGGGAAGTTTTGAGTTTGATTTTTCTTCCGTAGTGCGACAGTGTTTTACCAGCAGACTAGATTCCTTGAGCTAGCCGGCAGTTTAGCGGCGAGCACTCTTTGACCCTTCTTTCAAAATTACGTTTGTCTTATGCTTTTTCTGTCCCAAGATAGTGGTCATTGAGTTAGTAGTCTACCTGAATTGGGTTTTATTCGCGTGTTTATGATACTATAGGGAAACGGGATAGAGAAAGGGGAGGTTTGGGTACCCATAAACCGGTTTAACCCTACCGCTGGCTTTTGCTGGTGCCGGTACCAAGTCCGACTATCCCGAGTTCCTATCGTTATTTATGTTTGTCTCTTGTTTTCATTATTGTTTTTCTGGTGCAGTTTGCTTGTAGATTGTGGCATGTGATTGTAGTTCCTGGCCATTGTAGGTGTTTGCTGTTTTCCTGTTTTTGTAACTTAATGTGGAATTTTCTTGATTTTATATTATATGATATATAATTTTTGCATTTTTTCAATGAACATTTCAGCATTCCTCTAACAACACCCAAAATTCCTTTGAAAAATTCGGTGTTTTGTCTATCCATCAAACAATCACTGTATTCAAATACGGGACTTTCGAGATAAGAACTCTCGTGTAATTGAAGGCGGAAACGATCGCCTCAAATACCAGTAAGACGGATAACTGTATTCCTGATCTATTGAAATAAGTATGTACCACCATATAAAACAAACTATTTATGATATTAAAGTGTACTAATAATGTGTCCTACATGACCATTATTTAATCAAATTTTAATTGACGAAAAACAATCAACCTGAAGCGCTACAAACTTATTAAATATAAATCACCCTTAGCTCAACAGTGTTCATTAATTAGTGATTCCCTCTCAAGGTATTGATGTATTGATTTTTGCCGTATGATAATACATGTAGATTTGTTTCCGGAGTGAACACGTCAAAAGTCCATATTTGTCTTTAGGGACCGACCATTTAACCTGAAGGATGGGGGGGGGGGG
>MJUU01034251.1:79326-106028 GCA_002080025.1 Modiolus philippinarum
GCCCCCCCCCCCCCCACCTCCTTCAAGTTAAATGGTCGGTCCCTTAGGCAGTACATATTAGTGTACAATATAATTCTTTATGACATCGATTGTTAAAGCAACAAACAAAAGAAAGAAGCTTAGAAGTAGTTCTTATAGTCTTATAGGTGTCACAAGTAGAATATCGGTATTTTGCGTTGAAGAATTGCAAATATGATCCGTTGATGGTCCAGGATTTGAACTGTAAGTTTTTTCTTCTACCTAATAGTCACATTTCATTATTTATATTATAACTAATCCGAGATTCTGATTATCGCAAAATATTCAACGAATGATCAAACAACGCAGTGATTCACGAATGCGCGCAGCGCATTAGTTAATTACAGAGTTTTTTATCATGAGTTTAATATTTTCGATAATCAGAATCTAGGATTAGTTATTGTTTTTATAATATAGACCATTTCTCGCATATTTAATGGTTTAATTTAAGGTTCTTTTCATGAACTACGTTTTCAATGTTAATCCGCTGAGACATTAACCTAACAACAACGTTGACGACGTCTATTGTGACGTCACTTTCTAGAGTGAAATTATGGAAAATAATTTCACAGTTAATTATCATTTTTCTTTCACTGAGAAATTTCAATCTTTCATCGTCCTCCATATCATAATTCTTTTTAACAATTGAAAGGAAATCTATGAAAATTGAATTCATTGTTTATTCCAATTTGATTTACTGCTAAGGCTAGAGTCTTCATTTTTTAAAGCTAAACCCTTAAAATCTTTTGAGGCAAACAACAAAATACCGAAGTAACTGTAAATTTGGTTTTTACATATGGCCATTTAGACAATATAAGTGAATTGAAAATTTATTTGTAATTTCTGAAATCCCTCCAAAGAAGGATAGCTAAATCCGTGAAACCAGTAAATTAAATGTAATTTTGCATCAGTAAAACATATATTTGAACGGCGTTTCCTGTTGAAATCATGATTATTTACCCTAAAAAAGATAATTCTGACTGATATTGGAAAAATGTTTTGGATAAGTACATTTGTTCCAACGGAAAATAGTTCAAAATCTCAAATCAAATGGTGCTAAGATCATGAATAAATTTACTTTTATGAGTTTACAGTTTCGTACCATTTAAAATTTTATCACATTAAATGAATAGATTTGACTTCTGCATACCAAGTCTATATAAATAATCAAGCAAGTCTGTACTATAGCAGTTTTTTCCCAATATTGACGGGGAAAATGAATCAGGTGATATCTTTGACATTATGGGGATGTTTAATCCTGGCAGGTAAGTAAAATGAAAGTTTAAAGGAGTATGAATGTCAGATTTCAATATCATTTGATATCCTCGGGTTTTATCCTTTTAAACAGGTTTAATTTTTTTGGAACAAGTATCCTATTTTCTTAGTCATAGGTTACTTTAGAATGCATAAAATAGATAAAGTATAACAATTTTAGAAACCTCCAATTATATTTTCATAATGGATTTTGAAGGGAAACTTTAGAGAGAACTTTTTCCCGCCGAAATTATGAAGTCAAATATCTCAGGATTTCAAACTTTTTACTCATGTTGTGCTTTTAACAAAGCTCTTCAAACAAAAAGTCAGCGTTTATAGTCTTATTACAAAATTTCTGACACCCATGTTCCCTTAAAACAGTTCCCGAAATATTATTTTTCCCTTCTAAATATGACAGTCAATAAGTAGAAAAAAAGTTTTTGCCTACTTTGATTGGGACAGAATTTAACAGTATAAAAAATAAATAGATAACAAAAAAAAGAAGTTACTGTGAATTCAAAGTGCAATTGTTGTTTTCTTGTGCAAATTTCATTAACTAGAAAAAATGAGATACCCAAGAAAATTAAAAAGGCAATTTCTATCAATTTAAATTTTATTTCTGAGCATTGCCATGACCTTTGCTGATTTTGGCTTTAGATCATTTTGTTTATTTATTCTCAGGCAGGTCTTACAAATTTTTGGTCTATATCTCCCTTTGATGATTTATCCTGCTTTGAAGATACTGAGTATGAAAAAGAAAGGAAATGAGGTAAATGTCAAGGAGACAACATCCCATATCCAGGTTAAAACGACCAAAAACAAAACATCTAGGGGTTACCGTACTGTCTTCAACACAGTAAGGAATCTCACATCATATAGCAAGCCCTAAATGGCCCCAAAAATGTTAAAAAAAGAATAAATCAATGGAAACAAACCACATCCAATAACCTAAATATCAAGAAACTAAAATTTTATAAGAAGACAAGGACAAGCTTATGACCAACATATTCCTGACATGGGACACGCGCAAAAATTGCGGTGGGGTTAAACCCGTTTTAGTGTTTTCGAAATGGTCTTTTACAGAGACTGAAGACGAACGTGACTTATTTACGTCTCATTCTTAATTTTTGAGATATTGGCATTGGAATTTATATGTTTTTCCAGGGACGCATTCGCAAATGTCGGGGACATGGGTTGCATATGCTTTGAAACTGTTATGAACAAACGACCCTTAAGCTTGAGAAATTGTCTTTTTCAAATTTCGAATACATTTGACAATAGCTTGATAAACTTAATATTCTGTAAGCCTTTGCATAGATTTTGGCAAAAAAAAGCCACCAAATTTTGTACTGAGTACTTCACATAATAAAAATCATACTAATTAGATAAAAATAGAGATGTGACTAGTTAATTTTTTTAAAAAGTCCATGCTTATTAAATGCCTTTTTCTATGTACGTAATGGTTTAGTGTCAGAGACTAGATAAATAAAATGAGGCTTGTTTTGAGTCGACGTTTAGTATTATTCATGTGAGAAAACATATGCTACCGTGGTCCTTATATATTCCTAATTTCACATTTATGCCCCGTATTTCAGTTTCTAAAACAAAATGACCATTAATGGGATAACACATGATCAAGTACAATGATTTTATTTCCCAACAAAATGGAAATGCTTGTGGAATGTTTCTAAGCAAACATACTGTCTGCAGATATCAAAAATTACCTACATGTATTGAAATTCCTCCGATTTGGAATGTCGGCTAGTTAAGCACACAGGCTCTTAAGAGCATTTTCGCTGGTTTAACTTTGAAATATTTCTGTATTATATTATTTTAGACATTTTCGATGAAAAATTAACAATTAATGAATTTGTAGCAATTGAACTTTATTATTTTTTAGATGTTGAAAGTTCTTCTCGATTTTCATATCCGAGAAAATGCCATGATGCCAACATCTCGTCGTGCAGAGATGATGATACATTTAGAGAACTGAAGAGATTCACTCATAACCAAATAGAAAGAAAAATTAAGGGTATGTTGCATGAAATATTTGTATCAAGTTCTTTGTCGGAAACTAACAACCGAACTTCTTGTTTCAAGGTAAGAAATTGTGGATTATCTTATCACAACTGATGAAACAATTGAATGCAGACATGGTTGAGTCTTTGCTTTATTCGTTGAGTTTTAAAAACAGTCAATATTTCAAATTGATGGAACATTTTTGATTATATTTTTTACTCGTAATTTCTATGAAATACATCCGCAAACGAATACCGAAGCAAGAACGAGGAAAGGAGAAATCTGAAATCATAAATCCAAAATCACGGCAATTCACAGCAACACGAATTGAGGCAGTATGACAAAGACAAAAAAAAGAAACAAAAATGAACAAGAACGCCACAAAATGAAAAAAAAAAACATGAAAAACGGGATGAAGTTTCTCTGTTTGTCAGTTCTTCTTGGTTTTGTAGAGTATAATTATATCGCAAACGATAGATTACAAAATTCATTTAAAATAATAGCTAAAGCGCAAATTGAAAGAAAAATCCTCGATAGAAGATCATTTCAAATATTTAATGTTTTATCTGGAGTCTCCGTAAATATTGAAACTTTATACTGTTCGTAATTAAAAAGTTTTATTACTAAGTTTTTACCATTCTTTGTGTCTAAATCTGAATATACAGTCAGTTTCTAGAATAATGTATGTATGAATAATGGTCATACAGGTTTCAACATTTCGTGTTAGGTCATGGTTACCCTTCCGAAGTACCGTATGACACTCCTCCTTTTTGAGGGGTTCAGACTGTTAGTGCTTCATTTTTGTGGCGTTTGTATTATTCAAGAAATAATTCATGGCAGGTATATGGTTATTGGAAATTTTAGCGTTAGCGAGGGGTTAAATTTACGAATATAAAGGCCCAGCCCGTGGTTAAATGACAATAACCATACACCTGCTATGAATTATTTCGATTCTAATACGACAGAAAATAGAATTTCCATTCTGAAGCAACTTAAGAGAAGGCGAATTGCCCGCCTCCATTGCTGTCTAGGTCTATGATGTCACAATGCACAATCTGACGTTTTCAAACAGATCCAAGTTTTAAATTCAAATAGAAAGCAAAACAATATACATTTTGGTGTCTGAATGGTTTACTCAGTTAAAAACTGTTTTTAATCCTATTTTCTTTATAAATTAAGACGAACAAAATTAAAAACATTGATGTTTTTTACCCCGTTTACTCATATTCCGTTACTATTTGCGCATGTGCGAAATATATGATTATCGAGTACTGGCTGAGGATATACAATACAATTTACAAGGGCCATACTAGAATTTCTGTTTCTTTCGATTTCGATTCTTATATTGCCATGTATTCTGGATTTATTATTTTTTGTCGTTTCTTCGGTATTCTTTTGAAAATTGATCTGGCTTTCTCGTGATTCTATCTATGTTAGCGTTACGCGAGCTTTGCTTTTTAAAATACATAAATCTCAAAGACAAGCAATATCATATTATAGTATTTTTTGGAATCATATAATAAGAGTTTTTACTAATGAAAAAGAAACAGAAAAATAACACCAGCGGTTTGTCAATAAATGCTTAGCAATGGGAATCCGTAAAACATTTTCGGTGCCATAAATGTATGCTCTCTGAATATTTCAATTATGGTGTCCTTGTTGCAGAGAGAATACCTGAAACAAATACACTTTCATTCTTTCAAATTTTGTTATTTCATCTCTTGTTTTTTAAATGATATTCTGACTATTCTGCTTATAATGCCTACATCTCACTATTTTATTATGCCACGTTCTCTTGCAATTGACTTTATAAGTCGCCTTTGGTTATTAATATGTTTCGATTTTTGTCGTGCAACGAATAAATGCAGCTATCAGAACACTTCGACAATCATTCCAGTCAATTTTATGATTGTTAACGATCATATATCCATCGATAAACAGAAGCATATGTGTATCATCAATCGACAATTAGCAATAAATTCCGCTCAAACTGGTGCTAGGGCTTGACCTGAACTTACTATGAAGTACAGGCAAATCTGATTGATGAAGTCCTCATGGTGACTTCAGGATAAAGAACAACAAAAAAACCGAAGTAACTGTTAATTTAGTTTCTGCAAATGCAAGTCCATTATAACCGGGGACCCAAGCATAATAAAGAATGAGAGACTACGTAATCTGTTTACAAAGGGTTCCAAATATGGTGACCCACAACCAATCAAATTTAAACATAATTTTAAAATAGTGATGGGCACAGTTGATGAGTATGCTAAACAATGGGCTAAGAGAGATAGATGATGTTCTTTGATTGAAAAATCCTCAATTTAAGCATGTTAAGAATAATATTCATCTTAATATACCCAAACGAACTCGAAATAAAAAAGACTAATGATACACCATCATAAGTATCATACCTGGACCAATACCTCTTCATCGATAACTCTGAACGTTTGAAAACAAAACTTCATGACAAACGTGATTACTTCGACTTCAGTCTTGCCAATAGTGAACTTTCCATTTTTTAGCAGTAATATTCGCGAATCTTTGGCATTTCTCAACTCGCGAATGTCGTGCCTGTAGTTTGTACAGTGATTTTGTCAACAGAGCAAAATTACTGTCTCAAAAAAAATACAGCACCTGGCGATACCTCTAGTGTTTGTAGGGGCACACACTGTTTTAACTTTGTGGCGTTCTTGTTCATTTTTGATATTTTGTTTTGTCTTTTTCATGCTGTCTTGGATTTTTGATTTCCTACTTCCCCTTTCCTGATTTCCTAATTTCACCTTTCCTGATCTTTGATTTGGTATTCGTTTGACAATGTACTTATGTCTCTTAAGTGCAGGTCAAATCACATCATTTTGTCCTTAGCTTATTTTGGCTTTTATATTTAGATCTTATTGGTTATTTGTTCTCTATCAGCTTTACACCTATTTCGGTTTATAGACTTCCAAATATTTTGATTTTATCTGCACTGAAGAGACATAGGTTGTCGAAATGCGCATATACAGAACCCTCAATTCACAGTAACCTCGGTATTTTGTTATTTGTTACCACTGGGCCGATGCAACTGCTGGTGGACTGTTAGTCCCCGAGGGTATTCACCAACCCAGTAGCCAGTACTTCGGTGCTGGCCCAAAAACCGAATTTATTTGGATACATGCAATATCTAAATTTTAGTAAATTTTGTCTAAAACTAAGGAGTATCTCACTATTGCATAGCTCTGTCCTTACCTTATTTTGGCTTTTCTCTTTAGATCTTATTGGTTATTTGTTCTCTATCAGTTTTACACCTATTTCGGTTTATGGACTTCCAAATATTTTGATTTTATCTGCACTGAAGAGACATAAGTTGTCGAAATGCGCATATGCAGAAAGTAAATTCACAGTAACCTCGGTATTTTGTTATTTGAAGTCCATTAACACAAATACGTGTTAAAGTTTATAGTGGACAAGTAACCAATAGCATTTAAATAGAAAAGCCAATATTCAGCTAAAGACAGATCAATGCATGTTTTGAGATCAATCCTTAGTTTTAAAAACTTGAGATATTGTTAGATTAAGAAGTGTTGTTCCATTGCCTGGTTTTATGATGTAATTGCAGTGACTCATATGCATTTACTCCATATTCTTTCATTGTTAACTAGAGGTTATCCAAGCAAACAATTGATTTGATCAACTGAAGTCATTTTCAAACGCTTGATTGCTTTTTTTCTAAATGATAATTTGAAATTATTGTAGATTGTAACCTACAGGGATGTGACCAAGATAAACTAATAGAGCATGTTTTATCAGAATTTAGTGGCAAATGTAAGTTGATATTAGCTTAAGCCATATGACTTTGTTTTAATACACGTCATGTCGTGATATGTTTTGCCGACCGGAATATCATTTGGTGTTTCCGGTAAAAAATGTCGGTAGGGACTGGGTGATGGTTGTGATTAAAGTTTTTCATGTAAGTATTTTTTTAATAAATGTATGATCCCAATATCATTAGTTTTAAATATGTCCATGATATTAGTTTGCAACTATAAAATTTGTTAATTCGGATTATCTCGGAGTCTTTGGAATTATCAGAATAAATGGAGTTTATGTTTGCAGTAATTATTGCATTGGCAAGGTAAAACCGAAGAACAGGAGACAAAGCTAATAAGCAAACATAACTATCTTTAGATTATAAAACATCAAATCATTAAATTCCTAAAACAGCCATTTTAGAAGAAAGTGACGTTTTGTGACATTTAGCTTGTTTTTCCTATAAGCGCTAACCTGTTTCTTTTACGTATTTTTCTAAATATCTAGAACTTCAAAATTTGATAAAAGTGTTATATTTATTTATGTTGAATAGAAATTTACCTTTGTAATTAAAGCTATTTAATTTGTTGTAGCAGCTGGTATTTGGAGATATGTTTTTCATTCTGTTCAGAAGTAAGAAAGAAAAGAACCGTCAGTCTAAAAGCGAATGTCAATATCGGGTACACAAGGATAGAAAGGCATCATATAAGTACAACACAAAACAGAAAAAAAATAGACACACAGACAGATGAACATCACGGACCAAAATATAAACCATGGGTGATATCTTATAAAGCATCCACCGTGTCGAACATGTCAAGTTCGGTAGAAAAAACGAATCCGGCAGAGGAACGAATAATCTTAAGCTTTGAAATGGAAAGATTTGTTGTCATCCTGGAATCAGATATCCCATAGCAGTTCACCACATCGGGATTTCGACACTAAAACTTCTGCAATGATTTCTTCGTTATTTGAATTTTATCAAAATAGAAAATGTAGTAATTTAGTATACTCATAGTATAAATCTAAAGCCGCTTTGAAAAATTCATTTTTTTCATAATGTTGTCTTAAAGATGTGAACAAACAATGTCAAAATTAAATACAAATTAATAAATATTATCAAAATATCCAATCGCATTTCAGACTTTTTTCATTCAAAATCAATTCGTATGCATTGTGAATTTTCTTAGGCATTTTTTTCGCTTTTTTCAAGTAAGGAGTTAAACGCAAGAATAAAGCTGTGCAAATATTGTGATTTAGGATCTCTACGGAATTCAATACGGCGCGAAATGAAACTTATTTTTAACAGCGAGAGAAAACGATGGGAATAATTTACTCAGTTGTTTCAACAAAAGGCTCATGGGAGCTTGAAACTAGATTAAGATGTTCCTTATCAGGCTTAATGTGGCCTTTACATAAAGGTAGATATTCAGTAATTTTCACATCCATGATATTTTTTTGTAAGTAGGCACAATTCAAGAACCAACTTTACTCACCCGAATTCTTTATTAAAAAGTATAGGTCACCAAACTTGATTTTTCTAAAATTGAGGTCACAGTTTGCTCATTTTTAACCATTTTTTACCTACATTTACATAGAATGCACGGGGGAGAAATATGGAGAGTAAAAGCTTAAAAGAAATTAGCTTTTTATTCATGAGGATTTGATGTATTTTTGTGAACAGATAGTTTGTGATGTAATTTATTGATTACAATAAAAATGAACATGTCACCATGCTTTTAGCGGAGATATTTTACATAGTTTCCGGATTTAACATTATAAACGGGAAAAAGGAGTTAATTCGTGGCAAAGTAAATGAAATGTGACGTTTCACATTATGCAATTTAATTACGACGTCAAAAATGAAAAGCCGTCAAATTACTCTTCCGGTCCGAAAATCAATTCTACCGCGTATCTCTAATGCGCAATTGAATTGCGGAACGCAACAGTGTCTATCTAACTTAAATTGTCCTTATGATGCATGCTTGATATACAAACTTGTTTTAAGCATAATATTAATATATTTTTATTGGTGCTAGATTGCTGTCGAATTTTCATTTCTAAACGTAGGTCTCTTCAGTGAAGATGAAATAAAAACATTTAGTAGACCAAAACCCGGAAGACTGACAAAAATTCGTAGAGTACAAATCAACCAAAAATAAAATCCAAAATGAAAAGTTTAATCACATTAAGAACAGAGATTTGAAAGTTATGGACACGAAAAAGCTAAATCTTTGAAAGATTTAGACATTAAAAAGCTGCAATGTAGACATAATACTGCGCGAAATGAAACTTATTTTTTAAAGTGAGAAAAAAAAACGGGGAAATTTTACTCGTTTATATCAAAAAGAGTCTCATGGGAGCTTGAAACTGTAGATTTATGGGGTTTCCTTATTAGGCTGAATGTGACCATTACATTAAAGTAGATATACAGTAATATTCACATCCATGAGATTTTTGTAAGTCGGCACAATTGAAGAACCAACCCTACTGACCCGAAATCTGTAATAAAAAGTAAAGCTCACCATGCTTGCGTTTTACCTATAAGACCAGAAATTAAATAAAGCTAACAATGACTCAAAATCCTGCTCTTTTCTGGATCTAACTATCATTATTGACTCAGGTAAAATAGAAACTAAAATATATGATAAAAGGAATGACTTTGATTTCACTATTACTGATTTCCCTTTCCTTTACGGAGACATTCCTCCATCTCCATCATACGGAGTGTATATTTCTCAACTAGTACGATTCGCATGCGTTTGTTTTACTCTTGACGATTTGAACGAACGTAACCGTACTATCACAGCCAAACTTTTATAACAAGGTTACACATTTCATGAGTTGTTGAAAACTTTAAGAAGTTTTATAATAGATATGAAAATTTGATATGGCGTTACTTGCAAACAGCTTTTTAGTATGAGCATTTCTAATCCTCGTTTTTACGGAAATGGTATTAAAAAATGCCTAAGACTGATTAATGATTCAGAAAAGCTTGGATGTAACTTACATTCTTTACGTAATGGGGGATATAGACAAGATATACTCTGCTTGCATCCTTTAAATTAGCTTTGAGATCCAGTGACCTGAAAATTTCACACACATACTGGCATCTCACAGATACTGCCGATGTCTATTGAACAAAACCTTCGGGAAGTTTTGAGTTTGAATTTACTGCGACGGTGTTTTACCTGCAGACTAGGCCTCTTGAGCAAGCTGGCAGTTTAATGGCGAGCACCCCTTGACCCATCTTTCAATCAAAACTACGTATTGTCATTTTCTCTCCTTTCAAGAGTGTTGTAATGGAGTTAGTAGTCTACCTGTATTGGGTTTTTATTTTTATTTGTATGTTTAATATACAATAGGGAAACAGAACAGATAAAAGGGAGGTTTCGGTACCCATACACCGGTTTAACCTTGCCGATGGCTTTTGCTAGTACCGGCACAATGTCCGGCTGTCACGAGTTCCTATCGTTGTTTACGTTTGTCTTTGTCTTGTTTGTGTTTTCCCTGTGTAGTTGCGTGGCAGATTGTGGCATGTGACTGTAATTTCCAGCCATTGTAGATATTTCCTGTTATCCCCTTTTTTACATTTGTTCCAAAGCGTTGTTCCATTGCTCGGTTTTACCATGTATTTGTTGAGACTTTGTCTCATTTGCATTTAATCCATGTCCCTTCATTGTTTATTTAAGACCAGAGTTTGTCTCGCTTGCAATGTTGGGTCCGTAAAAAAGATTCCCCGCGCGAGAAATGTATGCTCTCTTTACATTTCAGTTATGGTTTACTTGTTCTTGAAAGAATTTCTTATATGGATGCACTATCGCATTTTCAAATGTTGGCATTAATTTTGTGCAATTTCAAAATGTGATCTGACCACTTTTTTATATTGCCCACATCTGACTACTTTATAATGCCAAGGCTTCTTACAATGACTTTATGGTTTTTCTAAGGGTTGTTATTGTCCGCCAGCCAGGGACACTGGTGCTTTTGTCGGGTATCGGAAGACAGTGATTGTAAAAAACATTTTGCCAGTTTATTTAATGTTTGTTGACAATCCCGCATCCATGGCCAGAATAAACATGGATGTAGCGTTGCTCGACATCTAGCTATGAATTCCAGTGCTAGGGACCGTCTTGTTCTTGCTATGAGGTATGAGCAAAGCTCATTGTTCAAGGCCTCATGTTGACTTCAAGATGAAGCACAACAATAAAAGCTTTTCATAGCTTGGTCTCACCATATTTTGTGGAGACTTTGTCTCATTTGCATTTACTGCATATCCATTCATTGTTTATTAAATTGTTTGCATAAGAGTCAAATGTAAAATTTTTGTGGCATATAACAATGTTTGATTTTTATTTGTACGTGAATAGTTTCGTAGAAAACAAGCATGTTTTAGTATAAAGATAGTGTAAAAATGACAGTTATTATGTTATTTAACTTCAAGTAAATTTCCCGTCTTCTCATTGGTAAAGAAGTATGTGCCATTTTGTTCTAATACGTGGAATCATTGAAACATAAACAATTTTACCCTCTGTTTACTAATATGTAAATAATGTTACCTTCCACAGAGGATGACATTGCTCTTTCATCAATGAGCAGAGGGTTACATTGTTCATGGTTTAATGAATTTCACCTGACCATTTGATTTTCAGGGGGGCCTGGTATTTTTACCCGAGCTGAGATTTTTTTTTCCATATACACTATGCTAGGAAATTTTGTTGAGCCGGGCCTTTTTTCTAGTGGACAGAATCCGGGCCAGATTATATTTTTCAACCAAGATGCTAGTCAGAATTTTTTTGGGCAAATATCGGGCCCAGAATTTTTTTTCTAAAAAATACCACCCCCCCCCCCCCTTGAAAATCAAATGGTCCGTGCAAAATGATTTAAACAAACTCATTATAATAAAATAAATTACATATAATATGGAAGGTTGACAAAAGTTGGTAAGCAAATCGTTTAATTTCAAAATCATGTATCTTCATTTTATGGAACCATACCGATTATACAATAAGCACAATTATATCTCTTGTTATTTATTCAAATGAAAAACGTACCGCTCAGACAAATTGAAATATTTCATTACTTATCATTCAAGTCAAATGATTTTCAGGGAAGCATATCGGTCAGAGAATTAATTGTGTTTTACCATTTATTTTCAATGATTTTCGGGGAATCATACCAATCAGCAATAATCGGTACTAACATTTCATCCATAATTTCACCTTATGTTAATAACCAGTATACTGATTGGTCAATAGCAGTGGTATTTTTTAATATCATTTACTTTTTTACATCGAAAATGGATTTCAATTTTATTGTGGTATTTGCCAAAACGTAAATACCTTTTTACACTTTACTGAGACGCTCGTTGTATGTTTCCCAGAGTCATCTCTTCCCTTTGATGACTAAAACATTCGGTGTAATTAACATGATTAAGCTGATATCTCATGAACGTCGTGGTATATTCAGGCTCGGGAAGATTTAACATTTCGCGACTTATAGACAAATACCCCTCCTTAACATGATACATGTGTTCATAATTATTCTATTCATTTCCAAACTTTTTCGTTGAGTCCTGCCAGTCTGGTTATTGATAATATTGCATATTGATCATGTGTTGCCAAGGATTTTTAGGGAATCATACTAATCAGACAAATGATTTAATACCGAAGTCACTGTGAATTTAAATTCTGCATATGCGCATTTCGACAACTCATGTCTCTTCAGTGCAGATAAAATCTAAACGCCCGGAAGACCATAAACTCAAAGATGTTTAAAAACTGATAGAGAACAAATAATACGCGCATTTTGATGACTTATGTCATTTCAGTGCAGATAAAATCTAAACGCTTGGAAGAACATAAACTCAAAGACGTTCAAAAATCGACAGAGAACAAACAATCAATATGATCAATATGTAAAGCCAAAAGCAGCTAAGGACAGAGCTTTTCGCGAGAGAGATACTCCTTAGTTTTCAACAAAACCTACAAAAATTTAGATATTGCAAGGTTCAAAACAGAATCAGCCTTCGGGTCACCACCGAAGCACTTACTACCGGGCTCGCGAATACCCTCGGGGACTAACAGGCCACCAGCAGCGGCATCGATCCAGTGGTAACAAAGGACTTAATACCGAAGTCACTGTGAATTTAAATTTTGCATATGCGCGTTTCGACAAATTATGTTTCCTCAGTTCAGATAAAATCTAAACGCCCGGAAGACCATAAACCCGAAGTTGTTTAAAAAACCAATAGAGAACAAATAATATGCGCATTTCGACAACTTATATCATTTCAGTGCAGATAAAATCTAAACACAAAGACGCTCAAAAACCGACAGAGAACAAATAACCAATATGATCAAAATATAAAGCCTAAATCAGCTAAAGACAGAGATTTTGATAATTGATAAAATCTCATCAATAAATGTTTATTTCCAATGATTTTTAGGGAATCTTACCAAGCAGGGAATTGATAAAATTTCATCACCATTTATTCCATATACTTTTTGGAAATCATACTAATCAGATAATTGATGACATTTTCCTACTTACCATTAATTACCGCCGATTTTCTAGGAATCATGCCACCCAGTAACATTTCATTTCTAATTAGTTTTCCAATGATTTTCATGCAACCATGCCTACCAGTAACATGTCATATATAATCAGTTTTCCAATGATTTTCATGGAATCATGCCGACCATTGATATTTCGTATCTAATTAGTTTTCCCATGATTTTCATGGAATCATGCCAACCATTGACATTTCATATCTAATTAGTTTTCCAATGGTTTTCAAGGAATTATGCCACCCAGACAATTGGTAACATTTCATAAATAATCATTTTCAAATGATTTTCAGAGAATCATACCAATCAGACAATCAGAAAACTGCTTTCACCTGACTTGCAATTTCAAACTCCCACTGATTCTTAGAGAATCGTACCACTCAGACAAATTGAAATATTTCATCACTTATCATTCAAGTCGAATAATTTTCAGGAAATCATATAGGTCAAAGAAGTAATTATGTTTCACAATTTTTTTTCCAATGATTTTCAGAAAGTCATACCAATCAGGAAATTGGTAACATTTCATGTCTTATCAATTTCTAATCATTTTCAGGGAATTATACCGGTGAGATAATTGGTAACATGTCATCTCTTATCGGGCAACTCCTCATTGACAATGCCAAACTTGAGGACGAAAGTGATGCGCTTAAAAAACTGGTCGAGAGAAAAGGTAATTGTTAAAATTGAAAAACATGAACATTTGATATTTTTAATGTCATGGCTTATCAGAAAACAATGCCCTTTGAGCATATTAGAAAAATTTGTAATATTATTAAGCGTCAGTCAATCTAAGAATCTGGCAGATAACATAAGAATGGTGGTACATGATAAAAACGCAACTTTTGAACATGGAAATAGATAAAACTTGCCCCCTAAAAATGGTTTTGACAATACATATTGTTGTTGGTTTTTCTTTTTTAAATATGATCATATGCAATTTGGTTACATTGTTCAGGAAAAAGTACGGGAAAATTTCCCCGCCATATTTTCTACTATGTAACCAGTCAAATATTATTTAAGTACTTTTCTGAAAAATGTACTATGTAAAAACCTGCAAGGATTTGTTTTAAGGACTAAATAAAGGCATTCAAAATAAAAGAGGTCACAAGAAGATTTTGATGTGCCACTCACTGCCTGACCCTTATATGGATAAGTACTTAAATCAGAAACAAAATACAGTAATGTTAATGAAAAGCAAAGAAATTTTGAAAAAAAATCGTCATATGATAACAGAGATAGATAGAAGAAAGTTAGCCTGAAATAGAAAATTGCTAAGGTAGGTTATTCAATAGGGTCTGTAAGTCTCGTCATCGCGATAAAGTTGCAATTTGAAAACGTTTCCCGCCAAAATTTGATGTTACAGGAATGTGACGTCCAAATTTTGTGTTTAAACGTCATATATTTTTAATACAAATGCAACTTCCCGGTACAAAGTATGTGTAACGAGACTTACAGACCCTATACCCTTGAAAGAAACAAAAACTGCAGCAGGATAGCATACATTGAAACTGTACTTTTTTTAAATTAATTCAGTGTATTCCATTCTTTGTTTTCAAAACACTTGAGGCAGCTGGTTGTTTTTACTATTCGGATCTGTGCCCTCTATCTATTATATAGTATACATTTCGAAATGACCTCATTACGACTGTGGTGTAGGAAATACCGTATAGCGGGAAATTTTCGCGGGGTTTTAATTTTCGCGTATTTTCGCGGATGGACTTAAATCGCAAAAATAAATTCCGCGAATATTTTATGTATCCTTATGATATATACAGAATCTTTGATAATCCGCGAAAATTTAAACGCTTAAATTTTTGGCATACATTTTCCACTCGAATCCGCGAAATTTTTGACCCGTGAAAATAACCTGCTATATGGTAGTTCGTTATGTGGAGCTTACAGTTTTATATACTTTAGATCAATTATCGGAATGCAAATAATTTAAGAGGTATATTTTTAGTAATGATTTGAAGCGATTTGTTCATGTTAAGATAATTATTACTACAAATATTCATACACAACCCGTTCCTCAGTATGGTCAACATGTATTTAAATAATACTTTTGATTGTTTTGTTTACGTGTAGTATCTGTCTGATCACATGGGTTAATAATAATTAGGTCAAAGATTTTTATAATTTATCATGTATTAATCAAACGTTATATTTGGATTTAGAATCGACGATTTAGGTAACTCTTGTATGTCAATTCTAATAAATATATTAGATACCCAGAACATAATGATAATAATGGTGTTAAGGGGGTTCGCTACTCTATTTGAAAATAAATAGGAATTCAAATAAATGTGCTTTTTTGTTAGGAAACTAAAAAAGAAGTAATTTAAGTGAAAAAAATGATAGGTTGATGATCTCATTTTTGAGATTTAAGTGATTGAAAATTTGGCGGGAAACTGAACTCCTCGGATTTTTCATAGGATTTACATTAGCAAAGTTTGACCACAAATGAGTGTGACAGAATAAATAAAATTAAATTGTTTTTTTACAGAATGCTAATAAAGATAAATAAAATCAAATTATGGGAGAAAAAAAGGGGGTCCGTGGGCAAAAAATTATAATGCTTTTAAATGGATAAAACCAGAGAATTCCGAAAATCTGACAGAAATCCCAAAACATGAAGAGCAAACCTCCTTAAGTCAATTACAATCTATTGTTCCCTTCACTGTAATTTGCATTGATTAGAGACTGTTAAATGACATAAGTTTGGGAGAAATGTTACTTAGTCCGTGCTGATCTATACCAAGTATTATGAATGAAAAGACCGAATAGCTTGATATGGCATTATAGCCATATCTTTTCTTGTTATATTTGGTTTAAGATAATATCAACTGATATTAATGCCAAAACCTAGTAAATATGGAAAACAGCTACCATTTCGACTTTGAAAATGGAAAACAATGTACTTTGATATCATGCTTTCCCGTCTATAGCACCTCATGATATTTTTATGTGGGTTTACACTTATATTGTCCTAGTCATGCTAGTTTTAGTTTATTTTTATATATTTGTTTTGATTTTGTCATATTGTTTCAATTTGTGTTATTTCAAAATCGACATGTTTTCAGATATTTTACTTAAAATTGTCCCCCTTTTTATGCTTTTTGCTCTTGTATTTGTTTGCAAATTTATATAAATACAATGGCAACGGATGACAGCGATTATAAAACTACTTTTTCTGTGAATTTTATGTTTGTTGACGATTCTGCATCCATGGGTAAAAAAACATGGATGTAGCGCTACTCGACATTCAGCAATAATTTTCGCTCATAATAACTCATTGTTGAAAGTCTCATGGGAATTTCAAGATGAAAAACAACAATAACAGCATTATTTCATTACTTTGTATTGCCATGTATTTGTAAAGACTTTGACTCGTTTGCATTAACTCCATAATCCTTCATTTTGATTAACAAAAAGAAATGACTCTAGAATTTCCGGTACAAACTTTTCTGGTTCCGCTAATTGCGACGGCTTGGTTGAATATATAAAATGGTGACTGTAATTAAATACTACAGAGGACTTGTGCAAAAATAATTAATATTGTTTGTAATGGTAACAAAGTAAGTGAGAATCGAACCGTCAATTCAAAACGAATAATCCAAGGACAATGTCAACATCGGAAACAACAAAGAAACAGACACAACATGAGTACGACACAGAAAAGAAAAATGAAGACACACACACACAAATATGAACAACACGGACCCAAAAAAACCATGGGTGAGATCAGGTTTACCGGTAGAGTAACATCTACTGCTTCTTAAAAGACACCCGTCGTATTGAACATGTCAAATGCGGCAGTAAAGTCCAATCCGGTAGAGGAAACAATTTAGCTTTAAAGGGAAAGATCTGTTGTCATCTGGGAAACAGATATCCCATAGCGGTCCACAAGATTGTGATGTTGACCGTAAAACTTCTGGAGGAATGACTTCAAGTTTTAGGTAACATACCCTTGGTTAACAACCGAGGATAGCAAATGTTTTTGGAACCAGACAACTATTTTCCCATCGACCAGGTTTAAGGAGTCTATACACAGGACTTTTGGGTCGTGTTAAAACCGAAAATTTCTAATACTATACGAAAAAAATCAATACATCAACACAGCAAGAGGGAATCACTTTTTAATGAACACTGTTGAGCTAAGGATGGTGTATATTGAATCTGTTGTAGCGCTTCAGGTATATTGTTTTCGTCAATTAAAATTTAGTTGAAGAATAGGAACAATTAAGAATATACACTTTCATGAATATTTTGTGTTTATTTGGTATATATTTATTTCAATAAGTCAAGAATCCAGTCACTCCGTCTCACTGGTATTTGAGGTGACCGTCTCAACCTTTAATTACACGAGAGTTTTTATTTGGAAAGTCCCGTTTTGATTGGGTTGAAAATATGGTATAAAATGTAGACAAAACGTTATACACATAAATCTGTTTTTGTAAATTATATTCACTATGGGTCTTCCGAAGGCGAACAGAAAAGAAAAATAGACGAGCCCCTTACATCATCTGATGAACATATTTACAAATGGTAAAAAAAAATTCTTAAAGTATAAAATTGTTTGTGATGAACAATTTAGTACAATTTGCTGGTATAAATAAATAAAAGGTAAATTTAATCAAACACCATATTAGAAAAAAAACTTGAAAGTGTTACATTTATATATTACTCTTGATTTTCCATGCATTCTTTGTAGGACAAGAAACTGACAGCAAGATTACCAAATTAACAAACGATTATGCCACACTTAACATAGCGGTGCAGGACCTTACGAAGCAAAAAAGTAAGTTATGTATAGGAATCGCTCATAACAAATCCCCGAAGACGTGAAATCTAGCTGAAAATGACCGTTTTACATTGTAATTGGGACACCAACACGTTATATCTTTTCATGATTTCAAATCATAATGCCAAAAAATAGGCAATAATCGAGATAATAAAAACACTTATTGTTTTAAAAAACTGTTTATTATTGTATCCGAAAAAAGACATTTTCGATCAGAATTCAACATAAGTGTCAAAAAATAAATTTTCAAAACGGATGTATGTTTTAAGAAATCGGATACAAAAATTGCATCGTTTCCAAATAACACATTTTTTATCTGTCCCGTTTTAACATATTGTTGTTCCATTGCTTGGTTTAATCATGTATTTGTCTCATGAGTATTTTTTCCATATCTTTTCATTATAAGTATATATATTCATATAGGTATTTGCATGGAAGTTTTCGATACTTCCATAATTTTAGGAGAAATAGCACCTTCGAACTAAATTTGATTTAATCTCAAGTAACATGGTCCATAATTCTGTTAAAATACAAGATCCAGTATTTTGACACCTGCAATTTTATAGGCGGAGGAACAGACGACAGACAGCAAAGACAAAATGAGTTAACTCAGTAGTTAACACTGTTGAGATGAGGGCGATTTATATTTAATACATATTTGTACAAATGTAACGCTTCAGTTTCGTTTTTTCGGTCAATGAAAATTTAAAGAATTGTCATTCTATAGGTTATAAATACACTCCAATTTCATATATAGTTTGTTTTCGGTGATATATATTTATTGCAATAGGCCAAGAATCCAGGCATTCCTTCTTACTAGTATTTGAAGGGATTCCTTCCGCTTTCACCAACACGAGAGTTCCTGTCCCAAAAGCTGCTTAGTAAGGGATTTGTTCAGCCTTTTTTTACTTTCATCCCTTCAGAAATTCTATGACCGTCACCATGACATCTTTGACAGATATGACGTGTCTGTGTCCCAGATGAAAACGGACATTTTCAGCTAGATTTCACGTCTTCACGGATTTGACATAGCCGGATCTGACTCAACCCTGGATTGACTCACTGATAGTGTGATGGGTGCCGCTAGCGGAGCAGGACATGCTTACCCATCAAGAGCATCTGATGTCACTCCAGGTTTTTATTGGAGTTCAAACTGTCAGTGCTTTAGTTTTTCGTGTTGTCTTGTATATCATATTGTAACATTTTAGTTTTGTCTTCGTAGGTGATGTCTGTGCTACCGATTTTTCCTTGTGATTGTTTTCATACTATAGAGATTTACAAAAAACTTTTCAAAATTTCACCATGATACTGCTTGAGGGTTAGAGAAGTAACATTATCATGGATCACATTGTTTTTTGTCTTAAGGGGTTAGAAAATGACATTAACCAATCCGCTACCAAATAGACCTTTCAAAACACTTTATGCCTTGCTGATAGTGTGACGGGTGTCGCTAGCGGGGCAGGACATGCTTATCTTCTGGAGCACCTGATGTCAATCCCGGTTTTCATGGGAGTTCACACTGTGAGTGCCTTAATTCTTAGTGTTATCTTTTTATTTCTGTGCATTGTAGCTGTCTCGCGTCCTTTTTTTTTGTCTTTGTTTTTATCTGTTACTGTTTTTGCCATGTCTTTGGACTTCGATTTTTGTAGTCATCGCTTTCCTTGTTCCTTCGGTATTCTACTGCCATTGTTTCCTCTCGCACTTATAGATATATTTCTTTGATAATATTAGGGGGAAATGTTCCCGGATTTCAAAAGAACTTAGAGGCAAAAATATAATTGTTTGATCTCCTCAACGTTTGCAAAATTAGGATTATGATTACAACCCCTCTCATTATTTCAACTTAATTTTGATAGGAGTGCATAAATGCAAGACACTACAAAAGTCAAATTGTCTGAATTCACCAATTTTTGACTGAAGTTGTCTGAAAAATTACTCGACATTCTTTAATGTCTGATTTTGTGCTTAATTTTTCTCGACAAATTCTTAATTGTGTTAATTTTGTCTTAAAATTTCTCGACACATTCTCGACAGTCTGAATTTGTATGAAAAATTCTTGACAAATTTCTCGACATTCTTAACATTCTCCATTATGTCTGAAATTTCTCGACAAATTCTTAATTGTATTGATTTTGCCTTAAAATTTCTCAACACATTCTCGACAGTCTGAATAAGCATGAAAATTTTTTAAGAAAATTCTTGACATTCTGAACATTATACAATTTGTCTGAAATTTCTCGACATGTTCTCGATGTTCTTAATTTTGTCTAGAAATTTCTCGAAATGTTTGCGATATCCTAATTTTGTATAGAAATTGGAAATTTCTCACTATTTGATAAATTTTCCTTTTTTATCTATTTCATATTATTTATCTTGACTGTTTTAAACTGTATATCTGAGCTTATTTTGCTAGAATTGTGTTCCATTTCTACAATTGTGTAAACTCACCCTTTAATAGTAATTATGTTACAAATAAAAGCATTTTATTTTCAATAATCGTGTCCCAAACCATGAAAAGGTCTGGATAATATATAACTAATAAGGCATCAAATAAATAAAGTAAAATAAACACATTAAAAATGCAATGGAAGAAATTCACTCGGATTGTAAACTTTTCAAGGAATCTTTTTTCCCAAATGTTTTAAAAACACAATGTTTCAATATATTATTATTTTTATCCGAAATTATTAATGTATGGGTATTATGTGATGTTTCTCTATTCAAAGTCCAATTTCATCATACATTTACCTACATGTATTTTAATTATCTTCACAATTACAGAAAAATTATGTTGTCAACATTTATCATTTTATATCCATGGATAAAACTATTTACAAATAATATACTGTTTTTTATATGAAATTGTTTCCTAACTCATATAAAGGATTAATAATTTGCTCAGGTTAAATTTCACATTTTTTCTGCAATCAATTTTGAGATTTAGACTACAGGAATAAATTCATTAAAAATACCCCTAATAAACAAAGATTGTCAAAGGTGAGTGATATTGTCACAGGTAAACCTTTAGACTACATGTATACAGGAATATAAACAAAGATTGTCACAGGTAAGTGATATTGTCTCAGGTAAACCTATTCATCTATTATTTTATTGTACAAGTGCAATTTACAAGCAGTTTCACATTATGTATAGTATATATATAGTATATATAGTATATACAAATCTAATACTTTTCAAAACTCATCAATTCTCCTTATTTGGTAATGCTGTTAAATTGTTTCCCAATCCTGGATAAATAAATTTAATGCTTGTCATTTGTATGAAGACCCCCCTGAACACTTTTGATATTTGTGAATAAAAAGAAAAATTTCATGAGACAAGCTAATAAAGAGGGAACCTAAGAAATACTGCAGACGTCTTTAAATTTCTGCTGTGTTCAGATTTTAAACTGACTATGCAAACTGCTTGCTCATTGTCCCTGTTGGGACAAATAATTCAGATACCTTCATGAGACTTCTTTCTTAATAAGTTCTATATTTTTTTATTTCAATTTAAATTTGGGGTATGCGGATTAAATATTATACTTGAAACGATGATCAAAATATTATACTCTATTATAAACTATTCAGAAATGGTATGACTATGAGCAGAGATGTTGACTCTTCATTCAGTTTGGGTTGTAAGAGACCTAAAATATAGATATGTGCCGAATGANACTCCCCTATGATTACCTGCCCAGACGGAGGATCATAATTGTGTGAAATAATCTGTACATTGTCTGCTTAATTCTAGCATGGTATTTTTTATGAGCTAGCTAAAATGATTTTCTAGGACAGATTAAGTACTCGTTTATAGAAAAGCAGATATAGCATCATTTTACTGCACATCAAATGGCAGATATATATCAAATGGTTAATAATTAAGTAATTATCTTGCTTATTGAGAATATTTAGGTTGTGACCTCGGCCCTCTTGAAAAATGCATAAGAGAGGTCAACACCTGTTGTACTGGTATATTGTACACATATTTAATGGTATGAGTGGCAGTAAGAACCCCTATTTTTTATAAGTTTTTGAAATTTTATTATTTATAAGGAAATTAATTTCTATTCTAATTTATTTAAGATTTGCAATTTCATCAGAAATTTATCTTATAAATTAAATCAAATTGTTCTTTATCTAATTGTCTTCATACAATCTAGACTTTATCAGACCATTTTAGACAGTTGAGAATATGTTGAGACATTTTCAGACACTGTTCAGACTGTCAAGAATATGTTGAGACATATTCAGACTCTGTTCAGACTGTTGAGAATAAATCCAGACATATTCAGACCATCATTAATAAGTTGAGACTATTTCAGACAATGTTCATACAGTTAAGAATGTGTCGAGACAAAATCATTCTCTGTTCAGACTGTTGAGAATGTGTCGAGACACAATCAGACTTATTTCATAATTTCGAGAGATGTGTCAAGACAATTAAGAATAGTGTCGAGAATTTTAAGAAATAATTAAGAAAAAAATCAGACGAAGTCAAGAATTTTTAAGTATATTCCAGACAATAAAGAATGTCGAGTAATTTTTCAGATAAAATCAGACAAAAATTGGTTAATTCAGACAATTTGACTTTTGTAGTGAGAGCATGCAAGTTTTTTTTTCTTTTCTTTTATTTTCCCTCTTGATCAAATTTATATAACTTCGGTATTTCTTGTATTTTATAAAACTGAACTAATTGTTTATGCTCTACATATATTCAGTTATGGTGTAGACTTCTAAAATGGTTACACTATTTTGGCATATATGCTTGTAATTCCTAAATATTTTTTGGCCACCTGTATAGAGTGTCAGAATCTCACTATTTTATGAGGCCAAATTCTCCAACAATCGACTTTATGAGCGCCTTGTCTTTGTCTATATGTGTATTTTCTAAATTTACAAATGCAATTTATCCTGCCAAATTCACTTTGATTAAATCCAATAGCAGCAGCGATCATACTCCTTTTCTTTATCTTGATATATCAATAAATCTAGGAAAGTTAAATACTAAAGTTTACGATGAAAGGGATGATTTCTCTTTCCCTATAGTTTATTTTCCCTATCTCGGCGGCGATGTTCCGTGAGCCCCTTCTTACGGGGTCTACATTCCACAACTTGTTCTATATGCACGAGTATGTAGTGATGTTTCCGACTTCAACGACCGACTGAAAACTTTTGCATCAAGGGTAAACTGATAAACAATTTCGAAATTTCATTATAAATACAGTGACTTATTAAGGAAATTTATATCTACATGCAGGGCTTTAATACAAAAGAGCATTGGAAATTTCATTTACAGGTAGCATAAATTCAAAAATTGTCTTTACAAACTTATTGATCCGTTGAACAAAATTATTCATAAAGGATAAAAATACAGCATTGATGCTAATTCCTTACTTATGATTTTTATTTGGCAAAATTTTGATCAGCTCTTAATGCTTTATACCGTGACTTAATAAAAATATATTTTGTTCCTATTTGCAGTATTTGGCATAGCGCAATATCATGTTTTTCTTTCATAATTGATGGTGTTGTTATACGAAATCTATTTGGAAGCATTTCAATTGAAGTTTCATATGTAAGTAGGCTTGATTTCATAGTCAAAGGAATTTTTGTCTTTAGATGGCTGTCACAACTACGAGCATTTTCAGGACAGTAGTTATGTGTTTTGTCTTCATGTTATATGTACTTTCTTGTAAAGGTACTCGCCTCAATAAGTTGAACTTTTTTCTTGTTTTAATTTATTTCTTTTTTCTCAGTTGTTTTGTTCATTTATGTTTTAGCCAATCACCAAACACAGAAGAGGCTTTGGATCCAAGAAATCGGCTTCAAAACCACCACAATTTTTGCGCCTTTCCAAAGTCAGGAATATATTGGTCATTTGCTTGTCCTTGTTTTCTTGATATTTGGGTTATTAGATGTGGTGTGTTTCTATTGATTTATTCACCTTTTTTACTTTTGAGGCCATTCAGAGCTTGATGTACGGTGGGAGGTCCCTCACTGTGTTGAAGACCGTACAGTGACCCCTAGATGCTTTGCTTTGTGTCGTTTTAACCTGGATATTGGATGTTGTCTCTTTGACATTTACCCCATTTCCTTTCTTTTTCATTTTTGTCTGCAATCTATTTTAGAACCTAGTGCTTTTGTCGGGCAGCGGAAAATAGTTATTGCACGAGCATATTTTCAGTTTCATTTTTTTTTTTTGTTGAATTCGTGCTAGATGTCAAGCAACACTACATCCATGTCTTAATTTGTCTCATGGATGCAGGATCTGCATCCATGAGACAAATTAAGACATGGATGTAGTGTTGCTTGACATCTAGCACGAATTCGCTAAATCCGGTGCTAGGGGTCGTCTTGAACTCACTATGAGGTATGTGCAAAGCGCATCTTTGAAGACCTCATGATGACTTTAAGATGAAGAACAGCAATAAAAGCGTTGTTTTTTTACTTGGTTGTAACATAAATTTGAAGAGACTTTATCTCATATGCATTTACTTTGCATCCTTTCGTTGTTTCTTATTCAAAATATTATTCTGATTATATTCTTTAAATGCGGAAATTTTTAATTTTTGAATAAACCTTATCATCTGATGAAATTAATGCAAAGCATTATGATTGTCAATATTTTCATACGATCATTTTCCATTAAGTAACATTTTCATCCTACAGGAAATATCAATTTTCGTGCATTTTGTAACTTAGTACATGCAGTAACAAATTGAAAGCAAAAAGTTAAAATTTAGATTCAGATACAAAGATTTAGCAAAAAGTGAATCAAAATCCTTAGGTTTGAATTTTGTATTCAGTAACAAAATAAGCAAGACGTTGAAATTTAGATATGATATTTTAGTTGAAGCAAACAGTAAACATAATGTTCACATAAAATCACATAAAATCAACAAACATTAAGCATAACAATATGAATAATGCAATCAGTAAAAAAAAAATATGAAGTTTGCAAACAGTAAAAAAGGAAGTTTATATACAGTAAGAAACATAAAGAAACTAAACTGAGGATTAAATCTGGTGTAAAACAGAAATTGAAAGATTTATAATGGTGCTCGTTGTTATGCCTAAGTACTACTTGACGTGTTCCTACGCGTCATACGTTAAATGAAGAATGCATATTTACAATGTATCATTGCAATAAATAATATATAAATCATGCTAAAGCATACATTTCAGATAATTGCAGAATAATAAAATATAGGACATTTTGAGACAAAGTCCGTGATAAAGTCTGTACTAATATATGAAATCCCTATATTCAATTTAGAAAATTGATATAACTGAATTGTTTCGTTATATTTGTAGATGTTATCAAACCAGCTTTCATGGCTGTTCATCAGAGTATTACAACATATAGAAAATATGACAAACTGAAGTTTTCCACAATGAGGGTCAGTATTGGAAATGCATACGATAGAAACACTGGTATTTTCAAAGCAACGATGTCTGGTCTCTACGTATTCAGTGTTGTTTACCTGAATGATAAGGTGTCAGTGGAATTTTCGTTAAGGCAAAATGGTAAACGTATAGGACGTGGACATTGTGTCGGTGGGGTTGGTAATTTGGCAGCACCGATGGATGCACTTGTTCAGCTAGCTTCCGGTGACAAAATATATATACAATGTGATCGCCCTGAGTGTAAAGTTTTCGGGAATGAATATACCACATTTACAGGATATTTTATCCGCTAGACGTTCTCATTTCAGCGAGATGTATGTTTGTCATTACTTTCATATATATCATATCCTAAAACTCTAACTCAGAGAAATATATAAGATTTCAAAGTTAGTCGTTGTTTTAAGACGTTATATATGATTTTTTTACACGACTAGTATTTGTCTTCTTTAAGAAGATCCTTGGAGATTATTCCGCCGCTTAGCTGAGTTTCGGGAATTATCGATGGACAAAAAACGTCAACTCATCTTACCCTTCATTAAGATGACACAAAAAGACTTCTCAGTTTCTGTTTTGGTTAATGTATTCTCAACGGTTATTTATTTCATTTCATGGGTTGGAATTTTTTCGTCCCGAATGCTCCAGCGAGATCCATCAACTGTTGGGCCCATTGGGTAGGTGCAAGAAATTAACTACCCAATCTACGCTCTTGTGCTCCCTTGCAAAGTTATATATTTCGGCAGTGGTTTTCCAATCTTTAGGTTCATGTTGCACTGACGAGATGTATATTTATCAAAATTAGAAATGGGCCTTATCTGCAACAGCAAAATTCAAATGTAGTTT